>JAODAL010014039.1:0-88909 GCA_025379985.1 Phyllomedusa bahiana
AATTGGCGGGAAAAAACGCCGATAAGGACATCCCGTCAGGAACCTACCCCTACAAAAAAACGCCCTATACTGCCCTATTTTTCCCACATTATACAATTGAAATAACATCTTACCCGGACCACTCGGGGGACAAGTTTGGTAGGCAGCAATAGAGGTTTTGTTCACAAAGGGGTTACAAGACTAACAAGGGCTCCAGCGCCCGGGATACAGCTTGGTGTAGGTTCCCGACGGGATCGTCCTTATCAGGACTTTTATTTTCCCGCAATTAGCTAGGATTTGATCCTGTGGGGGGCTTTCCAGGGTTAGACCCCCTTGGAATTTTTCCCACCTCTACCCTATATGTGTAAAAATTTTTTCACTGTATTGCCCTTACATACGGTGGCTTTCTTGAGCAGTCCGTAAAAATTTGGGAATATTAAGTTTTAAAAAAATAATTGTTGAAAAAATTTAAATTTTTTATTGTAATGTGCCTCTAGGAAGAACGTATTTTCTTTATTTTTTTCAGATTCTAAATAGAATCGGCTTAAAAATCCAATTTTAACCCGGGGCTGGTAATTTTGTTTAGACCTGGTACAGATTCCTTGTAAGATAATAGGAGAGCTGTTGCTTTTACAGTAGTGATATATTAGTAATGATACCCCAGTACCCTAAATAGGGGTAAAAAGGTTGTGAATTACTGATGTATATTAATGAGGTATGATGGGCGATTGGAACACTAAATCATCTACGAAGACTACATCCTGTACAAACTACTTGCAGAGAGGGTTTGGTATTGGTTTAGGCAGACAGATTCACTCCACCCAAAAGCTGATAAGACCATGGATTTACTACAACCAAGGCTTCGGGGTTGCTACTGTCCAAAAAAATTTACACTTTTTCATTACATAAGCAAGAAAAAAGAAACTGATAAGCTCCCTACAAAAACATAAAAAAATAATTTTCTAAAAAATTCTTTGTAAAAATTCATCCCCTATGTCATCTGCAGACAAAGCTCTGTGGCCCACAGTTGTCACACTGCTAGGAAGTCTCAGAGCCACAATTGAGAAGCTGAAACCGTCGAGATCCAAAAAACCCCCCAAACAAAAAAAAATCTGTGCAATTTGTAAGTTTTTTAAACCCTTCTCCATTTTTCTCCATTTATTATTTAATTTAAGGAGATGCAATATTTCCAGTAAAATCACTTGTAGGTGATAATAGCAAATTGTGATGTACCTGTTTCTGGATACTAACATGTTTATGTGAAATACAATGCAAGTATGTGCTGCTGGTAATAACAACATTAATTATAATTGTTTTAACTAGTTAATTGCTGGTTAGATTAAGGTTCATTTGTAATATCCTACATTTAAACATGTATATATGTGTTTATGCTTCATTTATGCACAAAGTTTTAACGAGGTACACTATATACGTGTATAAAATAATGGCTAGATAGATAGATAGACAGACAGACAGGCAGACAGAGAGACAGACAGACAGACAGATGATAGATAGATAGATAGATAGATAGATAGATAGATAGAGGGATGGATTGATGGATTCATAGAGAAAAGAAAGACAGATGAATGGAGGGACAGACCGAAACAAAGACAGAGAGAGGGGGATGTATGGATAGATATCCAGATAAATGCATGGAGAGACATATGGACAGAAAGGTAGTGATAGATAATGGATAAGACAGGAAGGAATGGATGGATATTTGTATATTTATAGAAAAAGAAGAATAAAGGGACACAGATAGAGAGATAAAGACACAGAGACAATGGTAGATAGTTAGATGAACGAATGGATAGACAGACAGATATACAGATTGCGAGGTAGATGGATAAATAGACTGAGGGACAGGCAAATAGAAACAAAGACAGAGATAGATAGATAGATAGATAGATAGATAGATAGATAGATAGATTTAAGGATATATGGATGCATAGATAGCTAGAGAGAGAGGGGTGGATGGATGGATGGACAGACAGAGTGATAAATAGAGACATAGATGTATAGACCAAAAAATTTGCAGCACTCCCAATTTGAAAAAATTATCACAAAGCGTTTATTGCAATGTATCCAAAACCTTTGGACCCGCTGGAATAAATTTATTGCCACGTTTCTTTCAAATTGCCAGTGCTGCAAATATTTTGGCCTGTATATTTGGGAATTGTGGCCACGGCCCTCTCATTGGCATCTGACTTTAATGTTTTTGGAGCTGCTAACTGTTCTACTAGATAGAGAAATGGATGGATAGATAAAGATAGTAAGAAAAGGAGGGATAGATCATTTTACCTGTTTATAGTATGCACCCTGAAACCAAAATGCAGTCTCTAGGCTAATAAACCCTGTCCATATCATCTTACTCCACTGCCCATAAGATCACCGCTTTAGGACTGAATTTTGACACATTATATAATTCAAACCTAGTACAATCCAAGTGTTTTTTACCCATTTAGCTGGATTTAGCTGGCTATAGTATGGTAGAAACAGCTTCCATTAGGTGTTTCCTCTTCTGTGGCTTGGCATGCACTAGAGAATATGGGGGACATGTATGAAAACTGTCTAGGTCTAAGACTTTATTTGTTGCCCATAGCAACCAATCAGAGCACCTGTTTAATTTTTTCAGAGCCCTATATGAAAGGGAAGGGGCACTCTGGTTGGTTGCTATGGGCAACAAAGAAAGTCTTAGACCAAGACAGTTTTCATACATGTGGCCCTAGGTCTCCACATACAGTGTATAGTAGAAACTAACCCATTCCCTGTGCTTTCCATAAAAATCCATCCACTCACAAATAATATTTCTTGTAGGTTTTGGGACACAATTTCTTCTCTTTGATCATGGATTTCTTATCTTCAAACTCATCGATGGGATCACTACAGGCTACATTCCAGACTCCTAGTGCTGTTGTGCAGACAAACTGCTCCCATCTGAAACATGGTGCAGACTACCATTTTGTTCTTATTCCTATACTGTACATGTTTATCTTTATAATAGGGATTGTTGGAAACATGATCATTCTAGTGGGTCTGACATGTTGTCTCCACAAAAAGTCCGTGGCCAATATCTACATAGTGAACCTAGCTATTGCTGACTTGCTCTTCGTCGCCACATTACCGGTCTGGGCGGTGGATATTTCAGGAAAATACAAGTGGATCTTTGGTTCTGCAATGTGCAAATTCTGTTCTGTGGTGTCATCGGTGAACATGTACGCCAGCATCTTCCTGCTTACTTGCCTCAGCATAGATCGCTACTTTGGTATTGTGCGTCCAATGAAGTCCCTCAACAAACGAACTCTTACCAAGGCAAGAATTGTTACCCTTCTAATTTGGGTTTCAGCTTTTGTGATCAGCACCCCTGCAGTGTACTTCCGACAGACGTACTATTCGTATCATTCTCACCACATTGCTGGGGCATAAAGGGAAACCCCCAAAAAGCTTTTTTTTTCCCAATATTTTTACCAATGAAGTTTTATGGGTTTCTAATCCCTTTTTTACTAACAAAAAATCTCTTACTTTATGATATATAAAATAATTCTGAAATCTGCAAAGAACAAAGTGAAGAAAACCAAAAGTGACAAGATTTTAAAAGTGATAGTGTCTATGGTGCTGGCTTTCCTGATATGCTGGATGCCACTGCATATCCTGAACCTCTTCAAGTTGTTAGCTCGATTTGGAATCATTACCAACTGTTGGACCATTCACAATCTTAATGTTTTAATACCATTTACCATGTGCATTGCCTTTTCTAACAGTTGTGTAAATCCTATCCTTTACTATTTTGCCAGCAACAGATTCAGAAGCCAACTTCTAAAAGCATTAAAAGGGTCGTTACATAGGGTTTAAAGGTTATAGTGGACGCTTAGGTTTCCAAAAGATCGACCCCGAAAGACATAGGGGTAAAGGAAAATTAATTCCTACAATGAGGGGAAAAATTTTTATAATAAAACTTTTATTGTTAAAAACAATAATAAACATCTTATTACTCTACGCATTTCATGCCACACCAGCACATCCTCAGGAGGAGTCCCAGGTGTTTATTATTATTTTTAACAATAAAAGTTTTAATATAATTTTTTTTTCACCTGATGTTTATGTTTTTGCTTCTCCTATGATTATTCATGATACCATGGTCTTGTGATTTGGAGTGAACTTGTGGCTGCTGTATTTTGCTCTATTGAGCTAATCATTGAAGAGTGTTGTGCCTCCAATTATAGCACAACCCCATAAAGGTGGGCCGTGTGTCTCACTGTTTTATATTGTTCTTAATGTCTGAACTTATTATACTAGAGGAGCGCCACCTCTGTTTTATCATTTCTCTTGCATAGCCTGAGAAACAGGTATGTTTCACATCTAGTTATACATTTACTATAAAATCTCAAGTCTCAATTTAGATAACAGTGCTCTTTGCTTCCAATAAAAGCCATGGCTCCACATGAAGCTTCAGTTCGACACCTCTAGATGTCAATGCAAAAAATGCTGTCATTTATGGTAGGTTCCCTTAATCATTCTTCAATAAGATTTTGTATAATATAACAACATTTCTTACATTAAAGGGGCTGTCTCACTACAAAGATCACAGCTTAAAATGAGGGGAATAAAAATGTAAGCATGTTCGTCCTATGATACCATTTGCAAAGTGCTGTGGTTTATGAGAACAGGCCAGCTTTGTGTGTGCATAGCAACTGTGTTGAAGCCCAGGTTGGGTTACAGCCAGCTACTTTGTTAGTGGCTGTCGGCTGAGCGGATTGTCCCGCCTAGGTCGCAGTCGGGAGCATGCACAGTATGACGATGCAGCGCAGTGAACACAAGTAGCAGTCGGGAGCGCGGATAGCATGTTGATAGAGAAAGGAAGAACACAGTTGTACTATGCAGTCCCACGTAACACACTCCCAGTCCCAGATGCGCAGTCCACGTAAATCACTTTTATGACACAGATGCACAATCTCACGGAAATCAGTTTTGTAACACAGATGCACAGTCCCACGTAAGTTACAGAGAATACAGCTGTACGGTGCAGTCCCACGTAAATCAATTTTGTGAGACAGATGTGCAGTACCACATAAAACACAGAGAACACAGCTGTACTATGCAGTCACACGTAAATCACTTTTGTGACTCGGATGCACAATTCTCACATAAATAACATACAGAGATAACACAGCTGTACTGTGCAATCCCACTTAACACACTTTTGTGACACAGATGCCCAGTTCCACGTAAATTACTTTTGTGAAAGATGCACAGTGCCACATAAATCACTTTTGCGACACAGATGCGCAGTCCCACATAAATCACAGACAGAGATCACAGCTGTACTGTGCAGTCCCACGTAACACACCATGCATTCCCATATAACACACTCCCAGTCCCAGATGTGCGGTCCCACGTAAATCACAGAGAGAGAACACAACTGTACTGTGCAGTCTCCAATAAAAAAAACTTTTGTGAGACAGATATGCAGTACCATGTAAACACAAACCAATAAAGCATATAGTTTTGTTCTGCGGATCTGTAGAGGTCAGAGGTATAATAATCTGCAGGATATATCACTATGTGTGAGAGAAAGAGAAAAAAATCACCCATCTTTCCCTGAATGTCAAATGCCCATTTAGTTACAAAGTATGAGAGTGAGAAATTTAAATATACACTATCGAGTTACACTTAGCTTTTACCTTCTAATGATTCCTTACACAGTAAATATGAAATGCCATCACATTTTGGATGGAATTTTGTAATTTTTGTGTGCACATAGCCTTAGACCGAGGACAGCTGAGAACCTCTCCCTTCCCCCAGATCACACAGAATGAATCATCATGCGCACACAGTGTGGGGCGTGTCTGCAGAGAGTGAAGATACTTCCTGCAGGGAGGAGAAACACGCCCCTCCATTTCACAATCTCTTCTTGGCAACCAGCAGAAAAGGCTGCCAAATGCTGTAGCGAAACAACCCCTTTAATTCTATGTGGTTTTTTTATTCTGCTACAATGAAAGATCTGTTGCCTGACCATCTTCTTTCGGTGTCTTGCATATAGAAATATACTTTAATACCATATAATCTGCACCAGGCAAAGATCTGACCCAAAATGCACTTTTCTAACTAAAATGTGTTAAAGGTGTTGTTCAACTTACAGGAAAAGATTAGGAACACTAACCAGTCAGAGAAATAACAAAAACACTTGCACTCATCTCTTTAATCCACCACCGATCCACAATAGAGTAAGGGCTGGAGCTTCTATGATGGATTGGTGGTGGATTAAAAAGGTGAATTTAGGGTTGAGAGTTTACATTATAAATGCCTTAAAGGGGATGTATCGCTTCTTCAGTTGGGCTGTTCTCTTGAAGCTTGATGCTCTCACATCCTGAAATCCAGGGGCGTTTCTTCCCCTCCCAGCTGGGTGTTTCTTAACTGAAGGGGATGACATCATCCCCTCTTCACTGTTCATGCTGGCTCCAGTGTGTCCCCCACCCCCTCTACATATCACTGTGTCGTTCCTCTCCCTATGCAGTCTTATTTTGTAAGTATGTTTACATACCACAGTCCTGTATTCAGTCTAAACAGTCTTCTATTAACTCAGCACTGACCTCTCACAGCTGGAGGTTTGCTACAGTTGAATCCATCCAGAGCACAGATCCGTCTCCCTTCCTGTTTACATAAGGCACAGACGCACAGTTCTGCTGTTTTCCGATTGTAAAAAACAGTATGCCGTGTCTATGAGGGCAAATTAGCTGTATAGAGTGAAATTTTTGTCGGCCCTACACACAGAGCATTAAGGCACCGTGGCACAATTCTGCTGTTTCTGATTATAGAGACAGCTGCAGTGTCAATGAGGAGGGAGTATTGTATAGAGTGAAATTGTTGTCGGCCCCTAATTGTGAGTGAGAGGCAGGAATGCAAGCTCTGTGAATACAGCCGTCGGGGGTGAGGGTAGGGGGGTTAGCTAATGAAATGCAAGGAGGAGGAATCCAACCAGCACTGGAGAAGTTTGTTTACAGAAAACGAAGATAAGGAATACTGTGAAAACAAGACAGCTTTGCAAATTTGCTTGTTTTCACTGTCCCCTTATTCTGAAGGCCATTTAATGAAATGATACAACCCCTTTAAAGTGGCCTGGGTCAGTTTGTAACAGAAATGCTGCCACCAAGTGGCTGAAATGACACATGTCATGCTAAAACTCTGAATGCCAGACATGACACTGGATGCGGACACAGGTGAGAAGTGTGGGGCAGCGAGAGAGTAAGAGCTGAAGACATTATTCTGTATTTTTGTCAAGATTTTGTGCAAATTGCAGGAAAACTACAGAGAGCCCACCATCCAATCCGGCACTGAAAGGACCCATGTGATGTCACTATGATAGCTATAACGCCACCCCACAACGTAACAGAGGAGAAGGAGGAGTGGTGTATGTAATACCAGGGGGAAGGATGGTGGTCTGTGAAGACAGGAGCAAGGAGGTCAGTGAGGGAGTCACAGCAGCACGGTTTCTGTGAAATATGTACAGCGGTCTATATGTGAGAGAGGAGGGGGCATGTGAGGAAGGTAAATTGTGAAGCTGCAGGGGAGGGGAACCCACTGTAAGACCGAGATCAGCTCTGCAGTCAGTGCTGTTGCGGTGGATGGCTCGCGCAATTTTTATCTAAGAACCTCAAATTTTCATGCATCCACAATTAGCAGAAATGTATTTTGAGAAAATTCCTACATTCACTTTGACTGTCTTTTTTCCGTTTGTAGAGTCTTGCTGATATTGGGTTGTGTTTACACTGCTTTGCTGACACGCTAGCGTGCGCCTACGTAATTTTCTTAAAAATCGTATTGGACGTGCTGGTCAATTTTTATTTTTGGAGGGCTGGATGTGTATTCCCCCTGAAGCTAGGGCTCATATAGAAGATACTGTGGAAATAAGCAAGAGGTAATAATAAAGCATGAGAAGTTTTTTTTCTGACCTTATTTTCCTGTATCCAAAAAAGAAAAGCATCTAGTACTTAATGAGTTGAATTAAAATGGGAACTATATGCTTATAGTCTCATGTCCTCCTGATGCGTTTCAAGCCTCTGGGGCTCTTAGTCACTTATTTTCCTATGTTTCTGTCGCAGTATCTGTAGGGATACTATGAAAAACAGATATCTGCACTGGAGCTAGAAAACGTTATATGAATGAGGCCCTTTAGTCGGAAACCCCTCTTTGAAAATGCTGCATTTGCCCCTGCAGGCAGGGACTATGTGTTGAGGGGAAACAAATCTGCGCTACCCACTCAACGATGTAGAGTCTCCTGCTCCACTCAAAGTGAGCGCCCACATTGAAATGTTGCATAGGAATATACAGTGTGATGTTGGTGGGTCCAAGCGGGGAATGACAAGGTAGCTGTCTCTTCAAAACTCACTGTGCCCTGTACAACCACATTAAAGGGAAAACATTTTTTTCTAAATAAGCTCTCCCAAAGTTATGCTCATTTGTAACGTACATTCATTAAAATCTCTTCCTGAAGTTTTATATCAGTTCAATAGAATAAGAGTGAATATATTATTGACCCATCATATCACAGTGATGAAAGTTAAAGGGGTTGTCTCACTACATCGATTCATCTTACCTCAGTGCTGTTTTCTTGGTTTCATTTTAAATTCAGGGGCGTGTTTACTGGCTTCTACTAGACTGCAGTACAAGCCAGGTCTGTAGCTATAGCAACCAGTGCTGGCAGCCCATCAGGAGAGAGTAAACAGGTCTGTAACTATAGCGACCTGAGAAGCTGATGCGGTCCATACAAGAGGGGATATCTAGGAATAGGTAGGACACTGTTAATGGACACATATTGCAAAGTGACTAGTTTTTGCAAGATCTATAACATAAAAACCAATAATTGTAGTGAGACAACCCCTTTAAGTCCCACAAATTGCACAGATGCGCATTTTGTGCTGCTCTACAATAAAACCTACCGCACAAAATGCACATCAGGGCATTTTTTTCCTATTGGTTTTATGTTTTTTCTTTTAGGTACTTATTGGTTATGTCATCATCTGTACATTTGATGCATTTGTTATATGTTATTTATTGCCACTGTGCATTGTTGATTAATTGATCTATATTGAATTTATAGCCCATTGGCATTGTAGATTCTTTCTTACCCATCATGTTGCCCTGGTTGATTGTGGTATGCTGTTATAATATTTGATTTTAATTATTTTCATTTGTTTTATTTATTGTGACAACCATTTTAATTTTTTTGACAATTATAAAGTTATATTTATCAGGTTGCAAGGATGACTTCTTGTGATTAATTTCTTACTAGATTCGGATTGAATTTATAAACTACTCCTATTTGATATGACATTTATAATATTTTTTGTAGACCAGTGTCAGTTGGTACTGGAATATGCCAAGCAGAGTTATCCACCTAATTTTTTTTTTCTGGGCAACAAACATTTTTTGTAAACATTGAAAAATCATGAGAAATTATATAAATTGAAAGTACTACTTGTATGTAGCTCAATATACGCATATAGAGACCTCAGTAGCACTACATGTAAAAAGATGATTTTTACTATTGCATTAACTGCCCATGTTCCTCCAACTTCAAAACAAATCACGGACACATCAATTTCTTTAGGTGGACACTGCAAAAGCAAATAAATGTCATAGTATGTCCAGCAACTTATGGATGGTTGGCAACCCTACTACCAAGCAGTTATATGGATTGTCACACCATGCTGTTTCAAAGCCAAAAGCAGCTTCAGATTTATGCATCCTGTCTCTTCCTGGTTAGGCTGTGGGTGATTCTATAGCAGTGATTAACATGTCAGCAGAAGACTTCAGAGCTCAAAGTAAACAATCACAAGTAATTATTCTTCTTTATTTGTTAGCGATAACACATTTTGTTCTCCAGCCTGTGTTCCAGACTTCAATCCCTTCTCCCAGGTAAGGCAAAGAGCAGAGAAAGAAGGGAAGAGCAGGTCAGTGTGCACTAAGATCTACTCAAAAAGCAAAATAAACAAAGCAATATATTTGGAAAAAGTCTTCATTTACCTTTCCCTACATGTGGCAAGGTAATCTTTAATACTGGATATGACTGTAATGTTACTAAAGCATAGCAGCATACTGAAAATAAAAGAAGGAACATAACAATACATTGATTCGGATTATAAAAATTTTAATTGTTTTATTGAAATTGTTTAAAATTTTATTTTTTTTTATCTTGTTATAACTGCTGTACACACTAAGGCTATGTCTACACTGCAGTGGACAAAAAACGTCCTGAAAACGAATTACTAAAAACATTCATGAAACGGAGTTTTCTGTCCACTTCTTGTCAAAAGCAGCTAAAAAAAACGTTCAGTTTTTTGAAGGTTTTTCTGAGCGTTTTTCTAAGGTTCTTTGCTCTGCTTTTTAACCCCTTCCGACTTGGGCGTATGCATACGCCCTGGGGAAGTGACTTCCCGCAAATGGACGTATGCATACGCCCGGGCGATCGCGCGGGGCTTGCGGGCGAGCCGCGCCGCGATCGCGGCATGGAACCAGCGGTAAATTACCGCTGGCTTCATGCCCCATCACCCCCGGCCGGAGTGAGCTCCGGCCCGCGGGTAAAAAACGCATCATTACCGCGCCTGTTTGGGCCCGCGTAATGATGCGCAGGCAGGAGGAGTGAGCTCCCCTGCCTACAATCGGCGAGGCAGCGGCAGAGATGCCCTCCGCCTGTTTTCCTACCGGACTCCCCGGATGCTTTCTGAAAGCATCCGGGTAGTCTGGTGAACGTACCATGCCCACAATGCATTGTGGGCATGGTGTCACTAGTTGCCATGGCGACCTATGCACAGGTAACGCTGTGCACAGATCGCCTTCTTCAAACAGAAATCTAATGATTGCTTTTCCCCAGGGGGAAATTTGCAGTTACAAATCCTCACTGGGGAAAATTAAAAAAAAAAAAGTAAAAAAAAAGTAAAACACAAACAAAAAATAAAATTAAAACACATACACTGCCCTTTGCCCCTTTACAAACGCCAATCCCCCCAAAAAGATCAAAAATAAATAAAAGTACCCATATTTGGTATCGCCGCGTGCGAAAACGATCCACCCTATAAATCTTTCACGTTAATTAACCCGTATGGTGAACCCCGTAAAAAAAAAAAAACAAAAAACAGTAAACAGAATTGCGATTTTTGTGCATCCTGCAGCACATTAAATGGAATTAAAAAGCGATCAAAAACTCATATAAACCGCCAAAGTTTGATACCAATTAAAACGTCAGTTCATCCCGCAAAAAAAAGTTCTTACACGGTCTCTGTATACGGAAAAATAAAAAAGTTAGGGCTCTCAGAAGACAGCGATGCATAAATATTATTTAACACAATAAAAACACTATTTTTTTTTTAAAGTGCTTCCAAATTAAAAAAAAACTATATAAATTAGGGTATCGCCTTAATTGTATCGACCTGAGAGTAAAGCTAACTGGTTATGGATACTGCACGGTGAGTGCTGTGAAAAATAAAAATAAAAAACACTACTAGGATTGCAGTATTTTCTTCACCCTGCCTTCCAAAAAACGGATTTTAAACTGATCAAAAAGCTTTGTCCCCCCAAAGATGATAACAATAAAAACTTTCCAACTCTTTCCGCAAAAAACAAGCCCTACACAGCTCCGTACACAGAAAAATAAAAAAAGTTATGGCTCTCAGATCTATGGCGATGCAAAAACGTGTTTTCCTTTTTGGGAATAAAAGTGTTTTTTTTGTGTAAAAGCAGTAAAACATAAAAAAAAATACAAATTGGGTATCGCTGTAAATCGTATCGACCTGTAGAGTAATACTACCCATGTCAGATATACTGCACGGTGACGCTTGTTAAAAATAAAAATAAAAAAACACTACCGGAATGCTGTATTTTGTTCAAAATGCCTCACAAAAACCATAATAAAAAAGTGATCAAAGCGGCATATGCCCCCCATAATGGTACTAATAAAAATGTTAACTCATCCCACAAAAAACAAAGCCCAAAAACGGCTCCGTATACGAAAACTGAAAAACGTTATGGCTTATCAGAGCAGGAAACATAAAAACGCAATTTTTTATAGACCTATTTCTATTGTGTAAAAGTAATAAAACATAAAAAAAAACTATATAAAATCTATATCATTGCAATTGTACCGACCCCCATAGTAAAGATATCCTGTCATTTATACTGTACGGCGAACGCTGTAAAATTGAAGCCCAAAAAACAATGGCGGAATTGCGTTTTCCCTCATTTTATAGCCCAATGCAAAAAAAACAACTTTGGAACACCTGTGCAAACCCAAAAATGCACAATACAACCCTAGATGGAGTCTATGAGGCGTTTCTGAAATCCAAAATGGGGTGACTTCTGGGGAAGGTTTCACCCGTTTGGTATTTTGGGGGTTTGTAAAAGCGACATGGCCCCCCAAAATCTGCGTTCCAAATCCAAGTAAAAACTCCTCCCCTTATACGCCCTGCCATGCGCCCAAAACAGCAGTTTACACCCACATGTTAGGGTATTGCCGAACTTGGAAGAAATTGCGTAAAAAGGTTTTGGGTGTTTTTTTTACCAGGATGCCTTGTAAAAATTATAAATTTTCAGCTCTAAATTGCAGGATTATTGGAAAAAAAATGTTTTTTTAAAATTTTCACCCGCCTAACGCTAAAAATTTTTGTGACACACCTGTGGGGTCGATATGCCCCACTACAACCCTGGATATATTCCTTAAGGGGGTTTTAGTTTCCAATTTGGGGTATTTTGGGGATTTTATTAATTTTTAGCACCTTAGGGTGTCCGCTAAAACTGAAAAAGGCCCCTAAAAATAAAATCGTTAAAGAAAATGAGACCCCCAGAGTCCAGTAGGTGCTCCTCCTATTTTGGGGCTTGTGGTTGAGCCAAATAATGCACTAGGGCCACATATGGGATATCTCTGAAAACGGCAGAATCTGGGGAATCAATATTTAATTTGCATTTCCCTGATCACATTTACCGTATCTTGTGAATAATGCATAAAAATTGAAAAATCTGCAAAAAAAGTAAATTTTTTAAACTTCACTTCCACTTTTCTTTAATTCCTGTGTAACACCTAATGGTGATTAAACTTCCTAAATGCGGGTTTTGAATTACTTTAAGGGGTGTAGTTTCTTAGAAGAGGTCAATTTATGGGGGTATTAACATACAGGTCAATCAAAGTCACGTTAGAACTGACTGGTCCCTAAAAATGTGTCTTGCAAATTTGTTGAAAATTTGAAAATTACTACTAAATTTCTAAGCCCCCTAATGTCGTAAAAAAAAAAAAAAAAAGACATTTAAAAAATTAGGCCAAACTACAGCAGACATATGGTAGATGCTAGTTATAAA
Organism: Phyllomedusa bahiana; assembly: GCA_025379985.1. Taxonomy (NCBI): domain Eukaryota; kingdom Metazoa; phylum Chordata; class Amphibia; order Anura; family Hylidae; genus Phyllomedusa; species Phyllomedusa bahiana. The sequence continues at coordinate 13,324 of JAODAL010014039.1, forward strand.
TATTTTGGTGGAAAAACTATCTGTCTTACACGAAGAAAATTTTGAAGTTTAAAAATTGGTAAATTTTTCAAATTTTTCACGATTTTTTGATATTTTTCCCCAAATTAAAAAAAGCATTTTTTGGACCAAAATTTCTTACTATCTTAAAGTAAATGTGTCACGAGAAAACAATCTCTGAATCACATGGATAGGTTAAGTGTCAAAAAATTATTCTCACATAAAGTGACAATGACAGATTTAAAAAATGGGGCCTTTTGTCAAAAGAGGCCAAAACTGGCTCCGGCGGGGGTAAGGGTTTTAAAGTAAAGCACAAATTAAGCCATTGGATGTTAAAAAATAAACCCTACAGGTGGAGTAAATATGTTAGTAGTCACTTCCTTTAGATACTGTAGCCATCGTTTAGCACATTGTCCTTTGTGTGCTATACTTTATTAAATTTTGCACCAGATTCTTGCACCCAAAAACCACAAAATTTCCAACATTACTTTCCATACAACAGATAACTTTATTTAGCATCAAAAAACTGTAAAAGAAAAGGATTTTAGCGGCAAAATCCCAAAAAACGCATTATTGCGCCAAATTCCATAAAAAAATATTTTTAGTGTCAGAAGCGAGATAACTTTATTAGCGCCAAAATTTTTAAAGATATTGATCTTAGTGCCCAAATCCGTAAAAAAACGGGTTCTGGTGCCAAAATCCGTAAAAAAAAACCTATTTTTTGAATTCAAGAGCTAGATCACTTTATAAGCGCCAAAATCTTCAAAAATATGGATTCTGGCGCCGAAATCCGTAAAAATTTTTATTTATTTGCGTCAAAAGCTAGATCACTTTATTAGCGCCAAAATCTGAAAACGTACGTATTTTAGCCCCAAACGCAATAAAAAAAACGGATTCTGGCTCCAAAATCTGTAAAAAACTTATTATTTGGTGTCAGAAGCGAGATCATTTTATTAGCGCCAAAATCTGTAAAAAAAAAAATTTTTTTAGTGCCAAAGAACGTAAAAACCCGGAATTCTTGGGCGCCAAAATCCGTTAAAAAAACGTATTTTTGGGCCCGTCAGAGGCGAGATAAACTTTAAATTCGCGGCAAAACTGTAAAAAAAATATTTTAGTGCCAAAAAACGTAAAAAAAAAACGGATTCCTGTGCCAAAATCCGTAAAAAAAACATATTTTTGCCGTCAGAGCCGAGATAACCTTATTAGCGCCAAAAGCTGTAAAAAAAATTATTTTAGTGCCAAAAAATGTAAAAAAAGGATTCTTGCGCTAAAATCCATAAAAAAACGTATTTTTGGCGTCAGAGGCGAGATAACGTTATTAGCGACAAAATCTGTAAAAAAAATCATTTTAGTGCCAAAAAACATAAAAAAATGATTTCTTGCTCCAAAATCCATAAAAAACGGATTTTTGGCTTCAGAAGCGAGATAACGTTATTTGCGCCAAAATATGTTAAGAAAAGGATTTTAACACCAAAATCCGTAAAAAATGTATTTTCAGCGTCAGTAGCGAGATAACTTTATTAGCGCCAAAATATGTTTAGAAAAGGATTTTAGCATCAAAATCTGTAAAAAAAACTGATTCTGATGCCAAAATCTGTAAAAAACGTATTTTTAGCGACAAAAATATGAATTGCGAAAAAAAAAACCCCCCCGTTAGTGGCCAAAGCATGATTATTTTATTACAAAAGGTACAAACAAGGATATATCAGACACTTGTATGCAAATTTGATAAGATATAACCTTTATTAACACCCACTATAGGTGGGACTTGGGTCTCCTGGGAGAGTTTTCATTGAAAAATCACGGCAAAAAACGCAGCAAAAATGCGCCAAAAGACGTCTGCCGCTTTCCATCGACTCCTGTAGTAAATTTTCTGCCCTGTTCTGGCGTTTTTTAGAGCATGTTGCAAAATACGACCAGTGAAAAAACCGAGCAGAAAAAAGAAGCCCAGTGTAGACAGCAGGAGGGTTTTACAATAGAGTCTATGGGAGAGGATTACAGTCGTTTGTCCAGCGTTTTTAGAAAGCAAAACACACTGAAAAAACGGACGTTTTTCTGTGCAGTGTAGACATAGCCTAAGGGTGACATGTATGAGTTTTGGCGCCCAGGGGCCATTTTTTATGCACGCATTAGTAGTGTATAATGTGCCTGGATCTATGAACCTGTTCTACTGTGGGTCATAGAGTTAGCGCTTTCTAGCTACAAAGCGACACTTCTGGCTCAGGTAAACCAGTTTTAAAGTGTTCTACCTGTTCCAGCAGTAATGCGCCTGGATTTGCTGTACTAAAGCTATAAATGTGTAGATTCGTATGGTTGTAGTGTGACACCTCTCCAGCACGCCTCCCGATTTTCAGGGCATTTTCAAAGTGCCTCGGGAAACTTTGTAATGCGCCTAATATTGGAGTGCGTCTGATTAAAAAATAGAACGGGGTTGTGCTAGTTTTTAGGCTGAAAAGACACCAGACTTCTGGTGAAGCTCCGTTCATACATGTTGCCCTAAAAGTATGCTCACGTGTTGGAGAAATCTGACGCAGAACCAAGAGCAGAAATCCAAACAGATACCCTCAGTTTTTGCTGCAGATTATCACTGTGCAGAAGCCATTATAGCTGCTGTATCGGTCAAAGATCAGCCCCATTTCAATAAGGCTTATCTGCGATTTGGTTACCTAAAGCTGAATCCGGTCCAGCTTCAAAATATGACGTTACTTCTTGTTTTTCCAAACTGTGGATTACAAATTCACGGCAAAAAAATTACGTCGTAGTTTACTGTGTAGACTACAGCCCAGATTTCCCATTGAAGACAATGACAAACTGAATTCAAACTGCTGCCTTGAAATAACCTTTGACTCCTCTCTATCTTTCAAACCATACATCCAAGCCCTTACCACTACCTGCCGCCTCCACCTGAAAAATATCTCTCAAATTCACTAATTTCTTAACTTCGATACTACAAAAATGCTGGTCCACGCCCTTGTCATCTCCCGCCTAGACTACTGCAACATCCTTCTATGCGGCCTCTCGTCTAGCACTTTTGCTCCCCTTCACACCATCCTCAACTCCGCTGCCCGTCTTATCAACCTAAGTTGTGAATCCTATATAAAATATAACTTTTATTCATGCCCTTAAAAAACTAAAGAAAGCACTTCCTGAGTACTAGGGACCCTACCTAAGTGGAGCTATCACCCTGGAGGAGTGACCTTGGACTATTGTGAGGAGGAGTACTTTTGTAGTATCATGAGGAATATTCTTGTAGTATCGGCAGATATGCATTAATTTCATAATGTGCTTTTGCTACTCTAAATCTAAATTATTGACCTATGTCATTCAATCTAATATTTTTTGTTTGTTTGTGCTACAGTCTATCATTGTCCTAGGGAATGCTAGGGTTAGGTAGAAGGTTCGTGGGTTACCCTTTTTGGGGCGATAGCCCTATTTAGGTAGGGTCCCTAGTACTCACGGTATATTAGGGGGAGCGCTTTCTTTAGTTTTTTAACCCCTTAAGGACCCAGCCAGTTTTGGCCTTCCTGACACAGCCCTATTTTTGAAATCTGACATGTGTCACTTTATGTGAGAATAACTTTTTGACACTTTTACCTATCCGTGCGATTCAGAGATTGTTTTCTCGTGACACATTGTGCTTTAAGTTAGTGAGAAATTTTGATCCATACAATCCTTGTTTGTTTGTGAAAAATAAAATTTCATGAAAATGTGGAAAAATTTGTAATTTTGAAAGTTCCAAAATTTCTGGGTGCAAGACAGATAATTATTCACCACAAAATAGTTTATAACTAGCATCTACCATATGTCCACTATAGGTTGGCATCATTTTTTAAATGTCTTTTTTTTTAACCCCTTAAGGACCCGGCGTTTTTTTTGGTGACACGTTCGTTTTTTCTTCCTCGCCTTCTGAAAGCCATAACTTTTTTATTTTTCCACCTACATAGACACATGAGGGCTTTTATTTTGCGGGACAAGATGTACTTTCTAGTGGTGTTATTCACTATACTATAGGGAATATATGGGAAAACCGCAAAAAAAAATTCCAAGTGGGACAACTTGTGAAAAAAAAATTATTTTCACCATGTTTGCGGGGGTTTTGCTTTTATGGCGTTCAATCTTCGGTAAATATAATGTGTTATCTGTATTTAAGGTTGATAGATCCGGGCAAATACCAAAAATGTGGGTTTGTTTTGTTTTGGTACCTTTTAAAAAAATTCCAAAAATTTTCTATTTTTAAAATTTGCGCCCCGGCCCCATTTTGTCGACAATAACTTTTTTAGTATAAAAACTATGGACGTCGTGGGGGGATTTTTTGCGGGTAAAGTGTCTTTTATCGCTAGAGTTTGGAATGATGCGATTTTTTGACATTTTTTTTCCTTTTTTTGAGTGACTTTTAAAATGCCCCAAAAAAAACGCAATTTTGGCTTTGGAATTTTTTTTTTTTTACGATGTTCAGCATTGGGAAAATGATGTTATATTTTTATGATCGGACTTTTTTGCGCAGCGTACCAAATGGGGTAAAATTTTTTTTATTTTTAATGATTTTATTTGTAAAATGGGGGGAAAAAGGGGTGATTTGAATTTTTTTTTTTTTTTTGTATTTAAAACTTTATTTATTTTTTTACTGTAACATTTTGTCCCCTATGGTGCTTGACCATAGGGGGCGGTTTGTTAATACAACCTAAAAATTGATAGGAAAGCTTGGGTGTCAAAGATGGCGGTTTCCCACTTCCTGTCTGCGGACGGAAGTGGGGCCCCAAACGGCCAGTGTAAGTGAATGGAGCCTTCCAGGGTCCCCACCCCGTGTCTGGTCGTCGGATCGGGGCAGCATGTGCGCACCCCATCGGCGTTCATTCAGACGCCCCGGCCATCTTTTCCCGGTGTCTGATGGGTTAAACAGCGCCCGCGGCGCGGGCCATCTGCCGGGGGTTATAAGGGTGTTTGGGCGTTAGCGTAACACCCCTCGGGTGTCGGGTAGGTTCGGAGCAATCCCCTGGGAAAACCCTGAGCGGCCTGGGACTTTCATGCCCAGGGGCGTTTTTAAAGGGGGTTAATCCCTTAGAGGGCTTAGAAACTTGTAGTAATTTTACATTTTTAAGGAAATTTTCAAAATACATTTTTTTAGGGGCCCCTTCCAGTTTTGACGTGGCCCTTTTAGGGGCCCCCCATGTTACATTCCCCAAAATGAGCCCTTTTAAGAAAAACTAGACCTTTAAAGTATTTACAACGTGTTTAGGAAGTTTTGATAACCCTTTAGGTATTCAAAAAAAATTTAAAGGAAAAAGTGGAGGTGAAATTTAAAAATTAAACTTTTTTGCAGATTTTCAAATTTTATCCATTATTCACTGGAATACGGTAAATGTGACTAGGAAAAGAACTTAAATAAAATTCCCCCCAGGTTGGTTTTTTAGAGATATCCCTATTGGCCCTAGTGTTATTTGCCTCACCCATAAGCCCAAAATAGGGGGAGCCCCCTACGGGACTTTGGGGTTCATTTTCAATTTCGATTTTTTTAGGTGCCTTTTCAGGTTTGGGACCCCAAGGGCTTTAAAAAAAAACCCCCCAAAAAAGGGGCCCCATTTGGAAAAACGCCCCTTAATGAATATATCCAGGGGTGCGTGAGCATATCGACCCCACGGTGTTTCAAATTTTTTTTTAGCATTAGCTCTGAAAAAAAAAAAAAAAAAATTTTTCCAATAATATCATTTTTGCTTAAAATGTTTCATTTTCAAAAGGGAAACCCCAGAAAAAAGAAAACCCTTTTAAAACTTTGTTAAGCCAATTTCTTCCAAGTTCGCATACCCCTACTGTGGGTTTAAACTGCTGTTTGGGGGGGCAGGGCTACATGGGGGGGAGCTATTTATCTTTTGGAACGCAGATTTTGATGGGGCCATGTTAATTGCAAAGCCCCAAAGAGCAAAGGTGAAACTTCCAAGAAGTGCCCCCCTTTTGGATTCAACACCCCCCAGGGATTTCATCTTGGGGTGTACTGTGCATTTTGGGTGCCAGGTTCCCTAGTTTTTTTTTTTAGCATGGGGCCATGAAAATGGGGGGTTTTAAAACCAGTTCGGTCATTGTTTTTTGGGGTTCTTTTTACAGTGTTCGCCCTGCAGTGAAAAAGACAGGAAAAAATTTACTATGGGGGTCGGGACAATTACAATAATATAGTTTTATATAGTTTTTTCTGTTTTATTACTTTTACACAATAGAATATGTCTTTTAAAAAATTGCGTTTTTATGTTGTCCTATTCGCAGCCCTAAACTTTTTTATTTTTCTGTGTGAGAGCTGTGTATGGGCTTGTTTTTTGAGGGATGAGTTGATGTTTGTATTGGTACCTTTTTGGGGTGCATATGACTAAGGTTTTTTGAGATGTTTTGAAAAAAAATACAGATCCCTTTGGGAGTGTTTTTTTTATTTTTTTATGCAGTCAATGCAGGTTATATGACATGCAGCTTTATCGAAGGTCAATAAAAATTACAGCGATACCCATTGTATATTTCTTTTGTTTTATGTTTTTATATAATTAAAAAAAACTTTTATTCAACCAGGAATACACGTTTGTGTTTGAGAGCCATAACTTTTTAATTTTTCTGTTTTCGGAGCTGTGTAGGGGCTTGTTTTTTTGCGGGATGAGTTGACGTTTTTTTTAGTATCATTTTTGGGAGGACAAGGGCTTTTTGATCTCTTTTAAATCCATTTATTTGGAAGGCAGGGGAAGAAAATACTGCAATCCTATTAGGGTTTTTTATTTTTTTTTTTTTAAACAGTGCTCACGTGCCAGTATCATGGATAAATTTTAGCTTTACTCTTGGGTCGAACGATTACTTTCGATATCCTGTTTACATAGTTTTTTTTTTTTTGGGAAGCACTTTAAAAAAAAAAAAAGTGTTTTTAGTGTGTAAAAGAATATTTATGCATCGCTATATTTGAGAGCCATATAACTTTTTTTTTTTTCCGTCTACAAAGCTGTGTAAGGACTTTTTTTTTGGGGATGAAACGGGACGTTTTAATTTTTACAAACTTTGCGTTTATAGGAGTTTTTGATCGCTTTTTTATTCCATTTTATGTTGTGCGGGGGTGAGCAAAAATCTTAGTTCTGTGATTTTTTTTTTTTTTTTTTCGGTGTTTACCGTATGGGGTTAAATTTAAACATGACAGATTTTATTTTGGCAAGTCGTTACCACATGCGGCGTTTTAACCAAATATGCGGGGTACTTTTATTTATTTTGATCTATTTTTGGGGCGGATATTTTGCGGCGGTGTTTGTAAAAGGGGAAAAAAGGTGGATGTAACGGGGTTTTTATTTTTTATTTTTTTTTGGGTGCTTGTGGTTTTACTTTTTTTTTTTCCAACTTTTTTTTTTTAAACAAATTTTTTGTTTTTTACTTTTTTTTTTACCCAATTTTCTTTCTTTTACTTTTTCCCCATTAAGGGGGGATTTTCCTAAACAAATTCAAGATTTTTTGGCCTGTTAAGAAGGCCCAGGGGCCCAGTTTAACACAAGGCATTGTGCTGGTGTACTTGGTTGCCCATGAAACAGCTATTTTCAATATCTAAGGTTTTCCACCATGCCCGCCATTCCACCTTTCCCGGGAAGGGGCAAATTTCTGACAGTATGATTACGGGGGGGCATGCGGGGGCCAGGCGGGTTAATTTATTTTTACCCTGCTGGTTCCCCCCATGTTCGTGAATCAGGTACACGCGGCTCCCCAACCGCAAAGGCTGCCCACGGAATCGCACCAATGGGGAAAAAACGTATTGGCAATACGGTCCCAGGGTCGTTTAAACCCCACCCCAAACAAAAACCCACCTTGAGACTGTATTTGGCAATAAGGTCCAAAGGGGTCGTTAAAAGGGGGTTTAAGGGAAATGGTTATTTTTAGAAAAAAAATGGGGGAGGACCCCAAAAAAATCAAAAGAAGGACAAGCTAATCCTATTTTCTGGAGGGTTCTGAGGCTTGTTTGGGTTGTGGTCAAAAAATAGCGCAAGAGAATCTCATGGTGGGGGGGGGGGGATAAACCTATTTTAAAAAAAAATGGCAGAAAATCAGGGGGGGGAATTCCCCCAATTATTGGGTTGGTTTTTCCCCTTGGCAAAGAAAATCTACCAGTTTACTTTGGTGTGCTAGTGGAATAATGGGATGAAAAACATTTGGGGAAAAAAAAATTCAATCCCCCCCCCCCAAAAAAAAAAGGGTTAAAAAATAAAAATTTGGGGAAAAAATTGGTCCAACCCCTTAACCTTGTTTTTAAATTTCCTTGTGAAACCCCCTAAAAAATGGGGTTTAAATAAAAAAAAACTTTCCCTAAAAAGTTTGCTGTTTTGGGAATATTTTTTTTAATAGGGGGGGGCCACCAGGTTTCTTACATGGGAATTCAATTATGTGGGTGTTTCCCACCATCAAGGGAAAATTGGAATTGGTCCCTAAAAAAAAAATTCTGTTGTTTTGCAAAAAAAATTGTCTTTCAAAATATTTGGGCCAAAAAAAAAATTTACTTACTAATATTTTGTAAAATGCCCAATAATGTCATAAAAAAAAAAAAATTTTCAAAAAAAAAACATTATAAAAAAAAATTAATTAACAAAATGTCAAAAATAAAGGGGGGGGGGATACATTATGGTAGGGACATATTAAAAAAAAGTATTTAACTATTTCTTGTTCATTTAAACCATTACAGGAAATTTTTTTGGAAACTTGAAAAAAAAAAACCAGGTAATTTTTTCAAAAAAATTTTTTATAAAACAAAAACATTTTGGATATTTTTTTCACCAAAAAATAAAACAAAAGGGATTGTTTAATGGGGACCTAAAAATGTAATTTTACTAAACTTATACTTCCTTATAAAAAAAAACCCACCCTTTGGGAATCCATATTGGGGGTACGGTTTTTAATGGTGGGCATTAAGAAAGGTTGTGCCAGCGGGGGATGTCGGGTGTTTAGCGGCTTTAATTGCAACCCGGACACCTGTTTTTTAACCCCCCCACCCTTTTACAACCCACAAAACTTTACCGCGTCTATAAATGAATGAAAAAAATAAAAAAAAAAAAAAAAACGGTTGCCGCAACAAACTTTTTGCAAGGGATCTGATTTGGGTCTGAAAAAAATAAATTGGGGGCCAGCGTTTATTAGATATATTGTATAGGAAAGCCTTTTGTGAAAGGCTTCCAATCCCATTTTTGCCATTGTTTTTTTTAGTTTGGCCCCAACTTTTCTCCTGCCTGGGGGCCAGGGAAGAGTTGGGAAAAAACACACGCCACATCTTGGTTTAACAACCACCCTTAATGCATTGTTCTTTGGCAATGCATTTTTTTAGGCCTGTATTTTTAAATTGATCGGGGCCACCCCCCAAAAAGTTGGTTGAAAAGTTTGGCCCTAGGGGGGGAAACCCTCAATGTTAAGTAAAAAAAAAAAAATTTGGGAAAAAAAAGTTTTAAGGTTTAAAAATAATAAAATAAAAAAAAAAAAAAAAAAATATTAAAAAAAGTTCAAAAAATTTTCCCCACCCTCCTTTTCGCCATTTTTTTACAAATTAAAAAAAGGAAAAAATAAAAAACTAATATAATAAAACAAAAAAAGTTATTACCACAAATTTTTTGGGTTTATCCTCACGTTCAGAAAAAAAGGTCTGTCTTTATTAAAAAATATTTATTTTCATTCACATCCTGTGGGGCTGAAAAAAAACACCGTTAGGAAAAAGGAAAAAGAAAAATTTCAATAAAACGGTCCAAAAAAAAATTGGGTTTTTTTTTTTTTGGTCATTTTATGGTTTCCTATTTAAAAACAAAAAAATTTGAATATAAAAAAAAGTTGGAATAAAAAAACAGGGGGGTCGGCATGCATTTTCCAAAAAAAAAAAACTGGGCCACTTTAAGCCCGAAAAAAAAATTTTGGCCAACCCGTAGGGTGTTTTTAGTAAAACCATGCTTTGGGGTATTTGGTTGGATTTTTGCATATCAAAAAAACCTGTTAGAATAACAGATTAAAAAAAAAAACTGTCCAACTTTTACCGAAAGAATGGAACGGCTGCAAAAAAAAAACACAAAAAACACAACTCCCGCCCCAAAAAAAAAACTTGCCGCCAAATTTACAATTTTTTTTGTCCCCAAAATTTTTGCCCACTTTTTTTACGGTTTTTCCCAGTATTAAATTCTTATGTTTTTAACGGTGGAACAAAAAAAAATTGTCCACCGTTAGATAAAAAGTACACAAAAAACTTTGTCTCGCAAAAAATTTAAATAAGAAAGCCCCCCTCATAGAAAATCTAATTGTAGGTGGGAAAATAAAAAAAAGGTTATTGGCCCCTTTGGAAAGGGGGCTTTAGGGAGGGGGGAGAACAAAAAAAAATGGAAAGGTGTGATTATTTTTTTTTTCTTTGGAGGGATTTAAAAAGGGTTTTAAGAAAACCAAAAAGGTGTTCACAATAAAGAAAAAATAATCTTTGAATTACATTGAATTAGGTAAAAAAAAAAACCTATTTAAAAAAAAAAGGTTAATTCCTACATTAAAAAAAAGGTGGGGGGGGGCAAACCCCATGGTCAGATTTTCAAAAAAAAAAAAAAGGTGAAAAAAAAAAAAAACTGGGGGGGGCTCTGGTCAGGGAAGCTTTAAAAAAAAAAAACTGCTCTGTTGGTAAAAAGAGGGGGTTACATTTTTGGACTAAGGGGGGGGGCCCTTCTTTCATAGGATAAAGCAAAGGCACAATATTTTGCCATTGAATGGTGAACTTTGAATTTATTTCTCCAGGGTTTTCTTTCATTCTTGTAAACCTGAAAAAAGTTGTCTAAGTTAAAGGGGAAAAAAATCTCCCAAAAAAAAAAAAAACTTTTCATAATTTTATTTCTTTACTTTATGGTTTTACCACACAATTACAGGGGGACAAGGAAAAACAGGGGAAAAAAAGCAGGCAAAATAAAATAACCATAAAAAAAAAAAAACTCCAACCCTCCTAGACGCCATGGGGAAACGGGCAATAAGTTCTACCCAACGGGCCCCAAAAAACCTCTTCAAATTTTTATTCTTGAGGGGAAAACATCTGTAGCAATAAAGAAAAAAAAAAAAGGTAAAAAGTGGGCAAAATTTTTTCGGAAAAAAAAAACTTGTTTCCATTTTGTGTGGAATTTTAATTTAATAGGTTTGAGTTAAAAAATTTGGGCCCAAAGGGGGAACTCAAATTTTTTTTGGGGTTTTCATCTTGGGGTGACCACCAAGCAACCTTCTTCGCAATTCACTCACAGTGGAAATTTCAATTTTCCCCAAGGGTGGTTTCTAATAATGGCCCCAAAGGCTTTCAGGGGAACGGGGGGGGGCCTGCACAACATGTTTTTGGGCATTCTGAGCATGCGGACCCCTTGGGAAGGGGCCCCACTGCAGGGATTTTAAAAATAACCCATTACGGGGGGGACAATAATTGTGTTTACTCCAATTTGGGTTTGTCTTTGGTGGGGGACTGTGGTTCCCCAGACTTTTGCCCTGAGAATCAACATTGGTTTTTTCCCGACGTTAAAATTTTGGGGGCTGACTTTCTCCTTTCCACCCTTCCTTCTATTGATCAAAAAGATTAACCCACTGAAGGTGGGAGGGGATTTTTTTTCATTGATTGGCCCAGGATTTCAAAAATGTAAAAATTTGAAACACAAAAGTCAATTTTTTTGCATATTTCTTCCCATTTTCTTTTACTATTTTGGCCCCACCAAAAAAAAAAAAAATATACAAGTTGTCTACCTTTTCAAACCCCCAGCGTTGGTTAAAGATCGGCTGGGCTTTTGGAGGAAGGAGGGGGGGGGGGGGGGGGACAAATAATTGGTTGGTTTGCCAAAAAAATAAGGGTGGTTGAATTTGGGTTTTTTGTTGGCCCATTCCAGGGCTTTTGTTGCCCCAGGGGTCTATGGTTCTTGTATTCCCCTGGGGGACAATCCCCTTAGAAAAAAATAAAGCTATTTTTTGGTTTCTTGCCCATTGGTTGGTTAAGGGAAGGTTTAGGTTTCTGGATGATTGAGTCTTGTGAACCCCCAGGAGTCTTTTATTAAAAAACGGTGGACAAGGCTTGGTTCTTTAATTGCAAACAAGGGTAAACGGGAGTTGATTAAGGGAAAGTGGGGGGGCAAAATCTTGGACTGGTCTGTAGGAAGGCCAGAAACCTTTTTCTTAATTGGTTGGTAAGGGGAATTCAAATACTTAATTTCTTCCAGCAAAATGGCAAAAATATATTTTAATGTAATTTAATTTACAATGTTTTATTGGATTTTTTCTGTAATTTTAATTTTTTGGATTAATTTTTATCTCTTTCAAAAATGTTAAAAAATTAAAAAAACCTACCCCTTTAAAAAAAAATTATAGGGGGGGGGGGGACTGTTCATGTTCTTGGTTCCAGTGGGCAAAATTTCTTAACAAAAATCAGCAAAAAAACAGTTGATCAAATTTAAAAAATAAATTTCCCTTTTCACTGGTGTAAATATTATTATTTTACCACCCCCCAACCCCCCCACAGTGGTTGTCCTCAAAACCAATTAAGGTTTTCCATGGACGATCTGTTGGGGGGGGGGGGGTGGGGGGGGACTATAAAAAAACTCTATGGGGGGGAAAAAAAAAAAAAAACATTGGTTCCAAAAAAGACCACAAAAAAAAATGTGTCTAAACCCAATTTTCATTAAAATTGGCGTAAAAATTAAAGAATTTAGGGAGAGGATTATAGGGATAGGGATAAATATAATCCCCAGGAACAAAGGGCTCAAATGTCTCTTAATATCTAACAATTTCAGAAAAGGGGAACCTGCTTAAGGGAGATATGAAAAAGCTGGGAAAAATCCACTTTTTCTATTTTGGAAGGGATTAGGGGAGGCTTCATTTTTTTTTTTATAAACACACAAAAAAATGTTTTTTCCAGGAATGGTACCTTTCAACTGAAAGCTATTTGGGAATCCTGGGAAAAAAAAAAAAAAAAAAACCATTGTTAAGGGAGCCGTACAGGAAACATTTTGTACAGTTTAACCGGGCACTGTTTAGACTGTTAGAAGGAGGGGGGTACTAGGCTGCCAAAAATCCCACACGCATGGGGGGGGGGGGATTTTAAATAAACCAGGGGGATTGTTTTACAAGTTAAAAATGTTTTCATTTGGAATAAAAACTGGGGGGCAAGATCTTCCATTCCAATCACCTGAGCCCACCAGTTCAAAAAAAGGGGGCCAGCGTCTTGGGGGGGGACACTTTATATTAGGGAAAAAATGCCGGGTTTTTCCAGGACACAATATCCCAGGAGGGAGGGGGGGGAACCATTTGTATGTTTTTGAATTATATTTTATCCTGGGGAAGGGCCCAAAATTTGTAATTTTCAGGGATAAAAAAAAAAAACTGGTGTTATTATTAATCTTTTGGGGAAATTTGTTTTTCTTTGGGGGGAAAAGGGGGGGAGGGGGGGCTCAAGATTTTGGAACCCCCCAACCTTGCCAAACCCCCCCCCAGATTTCATTGGTTCTTTTAGCTCACCTTTTTAGTTTCATGGCCCCCCAAAAAAATTCAATTCCACCAAGCAGGGGAAATTCAGGAAAAACATCTCCCTGGAGTTGTTAAACCTGTTTTTTTTTTTCCGGTGGTTTTATTGGGACCACTACATTAGGCCATCCTGTTAAATAAAAAAAAAAATTATTTTCATTGAAGGGTTAATAATGATCAACTCCCAGAAAAAAAAAAATAAGTTGGCCATTCATTTACCAACGTTTTTCCTCCCTTTAATCCTCCAAAAAACGATAATCGCTTTAATAAAACCAAATTGGGGGGCAGGGGTATTTTAGGAAAGGGGGAAAATGGGAATTCCTCAATCTTTTCGGTTTTCCTCATTTTGTTTTAAATTGTGTTTTAAAGCAAAATCCTTTATTTGATTTTAATGGTCTTTGAATATCAAAAGATTTTGGGAAAAGGATTTAATATCAGTTGCTGAAATTCATAAAAAACTTGGTTCAAGGAAAATGTTAAAAACTTTTACTGTATAAATTTCAAAAAAAAAAATAAAAAAAAAAAACTAAATATAAAAAAATATTTAAAAAAAAAAAAAAAAAAAACTCACTTACTTTTCACATGGATTTTGATTTTGGATTAAATTTGGTTCGGACATCAGGCTAATTATGGGGGGAGATGGTAGAAAAAGGGTGTAGCAAGTTTCCTTTCTTAGGCCTTTTGTATATAAAGGGTAAAAATTGGGCATTAAAAACACAAGAAAAAAAAACAATTGAAAAATGTTTTCTAATAATTATATTAGAAAAAATTGTAATCGCCGCTATTTACCAAAATTGGTCCACAATAACCTGGGCAGCCTTCTTTAACTCAGGGAAATTTTGCGTTATATAGGTTGTTAAATCTATGTTTACAATAGGGGTAATCTTTAAATTTATATTTAGAAAAGCCCCAGCATATTCTTGGTCCAGCACTTTTTCCCCCAAAATTGTAGGAGGGATAATTTTATATTATATATTTTTAACAGATATTATAAACCCCACAGTAAACAAAAAAATTCTATTAAAAATACAAATTCAAAGAAAAACCATAGGGAGGGTATGAGGGGGGGGGGGCCTGCTCAGGAAGGGACAAATCTATATGGGAAGTTAGGGGTTTACTGGTGGAAGTTATTCCAGGGGAAAAAGTGCTTAAGAAGTTTGTACAGGTGGGGGGGTTTCCAGCCCCATTTTCAATACAATTATAAAAATTTTAAATAAATTTTAAAACATGGTGTAAGGGGGGGATTTTTTTGACTATATACTTACAGCTAATGGGAAGTGTCCGGGAATGTGTGCTAAGGGGGAAAAGGGGAGACTGAGGAAGATGGTAAATTTTTAGGGGGGAACATGGCCATTTTAATTATTAACAATTAAATGATTAATAAATTCAAGGGAATAAATAAAAAAAAAAAAAAAAACTAATTTATGTGTAATGTTTATGTGGCAGGGAAAAAATTATGTGCGTAAATATTAATATATATATATATATTATTTAATAATATATTATATAATAAAAATATATAATATTATATATTATAATTATATAAATTATATATATATATATATTATATTAACAAACATATTTCTGCAGCTTTTATATTGTAGGGGAGGGTAGGAAAAAAAAAACCAGGGCCAAAAAAAAATCAGGTCCCCCCAGAGAAAAAAAAAGGCCCCCATACCCCCCCGGCCCCCCCCGTCAAAATGCGGCCATAAGGGGGACTTGTTTGGCCATCTATTTGGGACTAGAGGTGGGGTTAAATTTAGGGGGGTTTAAAAGGGACCATATAAATTTTTTTCCACAATAGCTTTTTTATGATTACTATTCTTTAATAAATTATTCTTTAAAAATAACTTTTAATTTCAAGGGGGGGGACCATATTGGGTGGGCTTTGAATTTACTGGATTGCCAAGTTGCGCCACCATACTTATTATAGTAAGCTATTTTTAAATAATATTTTTAAACCTATAAAATCCTTTTTAATTTTGCTAACATTCATTACAAAAAAATTATTTTTTTTTTTTATCTTCCTTTACCACATTTGGTTTCTGGTAATATTGGTGGGATAGGGGGTCTTGATATGTTTAAACAATTAGGCATCGTGCTTCTAATTTCTGTATTTTTTTTACCCCCCCCATGTTGCTTTCTTTTCAGTCTCTATGGAATTTTTTCCCTTGGTTGGGTATGGTTTAGGGTGGCAACTCTTTGTTTTTTTTACTTGTTTTTTTAAAAAATATTTTCGAATTTAAAAATAAGGGAATATATTTTTATAATTTTATTTAAACTGGGGCCATGGGTAGTTTGAAACCCCTTGTTGTTTGCAAAAACATTGGCATTGTAAACAAAAAACTTATTATTTAAAACAGATTTTGGGAAAAAAAACCAAAAAAGAGGGTGGTGAAGGGGGGGGAATTGGGATTGGTGGGGGGGGAATACCACAGACACCCAAAAAAAAAAAAAAGATGGAGGAAAAGTTAACTTGGGGGGGGGCCCCACCCACCATGTATGAAAAAAATTTGTTCTAGTGTCTTAAAAAAAAAAATTATTACTTTTTTTTTTGGCCATTTTAGGCAAAACAAAAATCACAGCTCCCCTTTTTTCAATTTTTTTCCAAGGAGCCACTTAACCAATTTGGAAAATGAAAAGGGGAAGCATCTGATTTTTGTTTTGCCTATGGGGGGGCAAAAAAACAAAAAGATGAATTTTTTAGGACCTAAGGGGGGACAAAAGGATTTTTTTTCCATACAATTTTGGCCCCTTTAGGTTTAGGAACCAAAGTGGTTACAGGGCCATTCTTTTTCCCAAAAAAAAGCATAGGCAATTTAGTAACACATAAAAAAAAAAGGTGGGGATGGGGGGAATCTTGCCACCCAGGGACCAATAAGTATAATAAAAAACTTATGTTTTTTTTAAAACACATAAGTTTGGCAATATGGAAGTTTTTCCATTTGGAGGGAAATCAGGGGAATTGGTGTTCTAATTGGTGGGGGGACTGAAAAGGGAGGACTTTAAAAAAAAAAAACCCAATTCGGGGGATCTTTTGGGGCCTGCCTGAAGAAGGATGTTTAATTTTTTTTTTTAAGGGGGGGGCACGGGCGTAAAAAACGTGTAGCACAATTGGCAGGAAAAAACTGGAGAAAGCACGAAGTGAAGGGTCTTTGGAGATTGAGAAGTTTGGAGGTTCGCGGATAAATGGAGGAATTTTTAGTTTAAGGGAAATCATCCAAGCAGGGGGGACTGTAAAAAAAATCCTTGGGGTTTTAGGTATGGTAAGATTAAGAAAGGGGTTTGAACGGGAGGGGGGAAACGGTTAAGGGGTGGGGAGGTGCCACAAGCCAACTGTGGAGGGAAAAGCCTTTATGTGGGTGGAAAGTGGGGGGGGGGGGTGGGGGAACTAGTTCCCAAAAAAAAAAAACAAAAAATAGAGGGGAGGTATTTTTCTATTGGCCTTGTGTGGTTTACTCCTTTCCTTAAAAATGTCTGGGAAAGTTAGGGAAATTACCCTCTTGTAAAAAACCAGCCCCACTGTTGGCTACCCTTTGGGGGAACAAATAAAGTGTTGGGGGGGGGGGGGGACTACTTCCTTTCTGGAAAGGGGGGGGACTTGCCCCTCCCTGGTTGTTTTTACCCTGAAAGGGGGGCTTTAAACATTTTGCACAATTAAGCAATTTTTGATAAAGATTCTTTTTTTTCAAAAAAATACAATGTTTGGAAAGGATTTTATTACTTTTCCTGTTTTAAAAAAGTAGATCTTGTTGGGTAATTTTCCTTAATGCCTTTTGTTTGGAAATGCATAAAAGGGGGGGGACTGAAGGGGCCAAAAACATTAGTTGCACCTTGATAAATTGAAATTATGTGGTTAAAACCTGGGAAAATCTAGAGAGGGAAAGGGGGTTTGTAAAGCCACAAAAACAAGGAAAATTTATAGGGGGATGGGGGGAGGTTACTAGAGGCGGGTTTGCTTCTTCAAAAAAAAAACTTCCTTTCCTAAAAAAATTTCCATTCTATGGGGGTTGTGGGGTGGGTCACAGTGAATAGGAATTTTAATTTAGGGCCAGTTACCATTATTGAGGATTCCTCCTCAAAAAAATCTTTATCTGTTGAGGGTATTTTGGAAAATTTTAACCAAAATAATAACAAAAAAAAAAAACAAAAATTTTGTTAGGTCGGAGAAAAAATAACAAGGAAAACCCAAGGGGGAGTATGATACGTTAAAGAAAAATCTAATACCAAAAATTATAATTATTAAAAAAATTAGTATAGTTTTTTTTGCCTTGGGGCCCAAAAAATTTCCAATTTGGGCTTGAATAAAGAATATGAAAAATATTGCTGCTGGAAAAAAGGGGGGGGAACATACCATGGGGGGAAGCTTAGATTATTTGAAATCGGGAAAAATCATTTTACTTGAGTTGGAATAATTTTTTCTGGAACCAAATTTATTATTGAAAAAACCCGGCATTGCTTCTTTAAAGGGAGAAATTGTAGCACCGCAATTTTGGGGCAAAATTGAAGATTTGGGCAGGGGTCCCACCAGAGTTTTTCTGAAAAAAAACATTGAGCCTTAAAAAAAAGGGTTTTTGGATGGTTTTCCTATACAAAAAAATAGAAAAATTTCATAGATCCCAAAAATTTTTTATAACAATTGTTGGGATTTTTTGGGAAAAAAAAAAAAACCACAAAAGGAAAGATATTCAAAAAAGGTATGGGAACATCTGAAATTAAACCCCAAAAAAAAACATAGGTTACAGAAGAAAAAATGTTTGAAATCCCTTACAATTAAAATATAACATTTAATTTAGGGGGGGAAAATATTATATAAAAAAAAACTAAACCTAAAATAAAAAAAAACCCCTAAAACCTTACCTAAGGAGTAAGAGTAAAAATAAAAAAAAACCAGGGCCTTGAAAAAAAAGGGTTTTGAATCCTGTAACGGAAAAACATGGACCCTATTTTTTGTTTTACCCATGTTTTTAACCAATAACCCTTGGAAAACACTAAAGATTGGACAGAGGAAAAAAAGTAAAAAAAAAATTAAGGCAAGGGAATTCAAAAATAGGGGGGGGGAATTAATGATTGGGAAAAATGTATAAACCCCCACAAAAAAAATTGAAATGGATATACAATTGAAAATATTATTTCCCCCCACAAAAAAAAACTGGGTATATATTTTATAACACATCAACCACCCACTTAGTACAAAGCAACTCCAACAATTATTGGGGTGTTTATATTTTGAATTAAATTAACTTTAAAAGTTGGGGAAAAAAATTGCCAACACAGGCCTAGTTTTAAGATATCCAAAAAACAGAAAAATCCTTGTTTATTTATTCTTGATAATTCTGGGACTTAGGGGGAATTTTCACCTTTTTTTTTCCTAATACAATAAAATAAAATTTTTTAATAAAAAAAAACTGGCGGGCTTGCTTCTATTTAAAAAGAAAAAAAAAAAAAAAAAAAAACCCTATTTTTTTTTTATCTTCACCTCCCCTCCCACTTTTGGATTAATTTTTCCAGCCTTTTGGAATCTCTTTGGGTTCTTTCCGTTTTTTATGTTCTTCTTTTTTACTGGGATAATGGGGGAAAAGCAAAAAAACCTCTTATGGCTTCTCCACCCCAGTCATCATGCCCTCTGCTTATGTTTCAACCGTGGCAAATGTTTAGGGAGCTTCTTGAAATGGGGTGGGATGTAAAGGGGAGGGGGGGTGGGACATGTTTTAAAAAAACCACTGTGGGGGGGAACAAAATCCGCAGCTTGCAAAAAAAAGGGCAATGTCTACCATTTTGGGGAACAAAAGGAGGATAAAAACCAAAAAATCCCGAGGAAAGGACCCAGTGTCTGGAAACGGGGGGAGGCAAGGGTAGGAGGTTACGATTCTTTTTTCTCCTAATTTGGGGGCACACATAAGGGAAAGGCTTAAGTAAAATTTATTGTAGGAAAAAACCAGACAAAAAAACTCCATTTAAAAAAATAAATGGGAAGGGGGGGAAGGCAGATTTTTGCTAAAGGTGTGGGGAATGGTTCCTTCATTCTCTAAAAAAATTTTGGGCCGTTGTTGTTTTGCCGTTTGTGGGCTACCCTAAAAACTCTTTCAGTTTAACAGGGAAATTTATAGTTTTAAAAAATACCCTGGAAATAAGCTATGTCCTTATTTTTTTAATGGGACCAAAAATGGGTGAAAATAATTTTTGGAACTTGCGGTATAAACTTATTTTATTTAAAAAAATGCCATTCTCAAATAACTTAAAAAAAAAAAAATTTGCCATACAAAAACAAAATTGATTGGATACATTGCTCATGTGTAAAAATTTACTTTCAAATAATAATCGGGATATATTTTATTAATTTGTATGAAACATCTTAGGATCCTTCTTTTTCAAATTTAATATCACTCAATTAAAAAAAAAAATTTTTCCTTTGAAATTTTGAAAAAAAAAAATAAAAACAAAACAAATAAACAAAAAAAAAAAAATTTTGCTTATTTTTTTTAACACAAAGATTTGTAAATGCACAAAAAAAAAATATAAAAAATACTTATAAAACTTTGTACAGTCCCAAAGCGGGGCACCCCCAAACCATGGTATTTGGTTGGGCACAGAATGTTAAATCTAAAAACCTTTTTAATTGTTTTTTTTCAATGGCTTTGTTGGGTTTAAGGGGATTGGGTCAGGATTACGTTTCAATTTTCTTGGGCGCAAGCCCCACCTTTCCATCCATTTGGAAAAACCAGCAAAACGGGGGAAAACCTTGCCATAAAAGGGTTTTAAAATAGGTTCTTCCTTGGCCCTTCAGTGGGGGGGGGGGGGGGTCCCCAACAACCCTGGGAGAGGTTGCTTGCTACTGAAGCCAGGAGTTTGGAACCATGGCCTCTCAGGGGGGAAAAACCAAAAATCGGAGGGGGGGGGGCCCATCGGATGCCGCACCAATTTCAGCTGGTGGGGGGCTGTGGGTCGGGGGGGCAGGACCTTTTAAAAAAAAACCTTCTCCCAGGTTTCCTCCCAGGCTTTTGCCTGTCAAAAACGGTGTTCCTTGTTTGGTTTTTTTTCCCTGTGATTTCCTGGCTGTTATTAGTTGGTTTTTTCTTCCTGGGTGGTTTTTGGGGGGACTCGGCCTGTTTTCTGGGGGGAACCTCGCTTTTGACCCTCAATTTTTTATGTTACTGCGCTCCTGGGACCGTGTTTGGGGGGGGGAACCCCGGGCCTTTGTTTTCTTGGGAAACCTTGCCCATCTTTGGATTATATTTCTAGGGGTTATCCGTTTTACCAAAGCCAACCGTTTTGACCCCCAGGGGGGGGGGGGGGACTGGAATTGACTCTGTGTTTTTTACCTAACGGGGCCCTGCCCAAAACCTTAGGGCAGCGTTAGGGGGGGGGGGGGGGCCGTTGGTTTCCAAGGTTGGGGGGTCTTGCCCATCTAGGGGGGCCAAGCAGGGCCAAGTTTTAGGCAGGGAAACAGTGGGCTGGGGTGGCAAGGGTCAGGGCCCACTGGACATTCCCTCTGAAAACGTGGGGACCCAGGGGGATTTGTGCATAGATAAAACCACAAGAAGCTGTTATTAATCCCACTGTTTCTTAAAAAAAAAAAAAAAAAAAAAAAAAATAAAAAAACCACCTTCTGCTAAAACTCTGTAGTTGCAATTTGGGGTTTTTTAACTATATATGGATTTGTGGTAAATTTCATTTTTTTCAATGGTTACATTATAAAGGTGAAATCTTGATGGGAAACCTTTAATAGGAGGGAATGGAGGGGGGGGTGGATGACTTGGTGGGCAGAAACCCCACAGAGGCCCATTTTAGTTGTTCCTCCTTTTTTTATTTTTTTACTTACTTGGGGGAGTTGTTTTTGGGACTTTTAATATTTATGTTGCTCTGTTGGGGGTTGTTCATATGTGTTTTAAAACGCTGGAGGGTGTTAATGCTTTCCAGTAAAATTTTAGGGGGGCATACACAAATAAAGGGGACGCATATTACAGGCTTGTTTTTCCAGAATTTCAATATTTTTGTATTTTTCTAACCAAAAATTATTGGTATGAAAAAAAATATGGGGGGGGGACATACAGGGGGGTTGGAAAAAATCAGGAAAAGTTTACCACTTTTTTTTTACCACTGTATAAGGAAGGGGTCACATATGCAATGGTTTTTCTCCCCACTTATCTGCAGGAAAATCAAATAAAAACCTTACTCATTTTTAAAGGGATCAATTTCACTAATTTACCAACAAAAATTTAATTTTATTATTTTTGCCAAAATTTTGCCAGAATAAATTTAAAGAGGAAGAGTGGAATTTTTTTTTAAAGGGGCATTTTTATTAAACCCTTTCTAAAACAACGTCAGAAGTTTTTTTCCCATATTACTAGGAATTACTATAACCTTTAAACCCCAATTTTTTGGGGGGGGGTGGGGAACCCAAAGCCCAATGTATGGATGAATTGTTTCCATGTCTTATGGGAAGCTTCTTTTGGTTTATTGGGCAAAACAATCTGGAAGTTATGGGAAGGACAACGCCTGTGGAAGTATATTGTGTAATTTTTAAATTTGCACCGGGAAAACCCCAAACCACTTTTGGGCCTTTCTGGTGTGTTCCAAAAAAACAAATCATTGGGGGGGGGAAATATGTCTTGAAAATGAAAAAAAATTTCAGCCCAAGGATTATTCAGGGAAAAGGGGAGCATTGGTGGGGGATTTTTTCCAGGGGGGGAAAAGGGGGTCAGGGAATTTCATCCTTGGTTGGCAAATTCCCCAAAGAAAAATACCTGGAAAGGTTGCCCTGTCTTCATTAAGTTAACAAAAAAAAAAACCAAATTATATGCCAAAGTTTTTAAACAAAAAACAAGATGGGGGAATTGTGGGGTCCAAGCCAATTTCATACCGCTCAGTGGAAGGGAAGATGGGGGTTTTTCTGTTGTCTCAGAGATTGAAAACATGGCCTTTGGCTATGCATGTGCATATTTCAATAAAAAAAAACCCAAAGAAAAACAAAAAGCAAAAAAAGGGGGGGGAAACCTTGTGAAGATTGGCTGGGGAAGGGGAAAAGTGGGGCTTTGGGTCATTATTTGTGTTACATTATTTTCACAGTTGGAATAAACGGGGAAGTTTACCTGTATCAAAATGGGCTGGGAAGGGGGGGGGCTACTTAGCCAAGGGGAAGGAAGGCCCATTTACTCACCCAAAAAAAGAAAAAAAAACATATAAAAAAATCCAGGATTATTTTGTTTTTGCAAAATTTACACCCAACAGGAAAACAAAAAAAGGGACCTAACAATTTTTTGGGTGGATAACCAATGTTTCATGTGTCTTGGGACGAAAAATAAAAAAATTTTAAACTTTATGGGCCCCATAATGGGGGGGGGGGGACCCACTCGTTAACGTTTGGGAGGGAAAAAAAAAAAATGGAGGAAAGCTAGGGGAAAGCTAAAAGGGAAAAAAACAATTCATCCCAAAAATTGTGAAAAAACATGGGGGTGGGGCAGTATTCATTGGTTGTTTTGGGTGGTTGTTAGCATCCATGTTGGGTGGGATTGTTTTTTTTTTGGGCTTTGCCAGGAGGGGGGGATTGGGTTTGCACTTCACAATTATAGGGATTGACATGCATTGAGAAAAACAGATTATGGTGGCAGCAATTTACTGAAGGCCCAACCACTTCTCAAAAGGAAAACATTTTCAAGGCGGAAAGCTTAAAAAAAGGGCTTGGGGCGGAAAAAAGGGGGGTCTTCCAAAAATGGGCAATTGTACCCCCCAAAAAAAGCCATAACAAGGGGCCAATAAAAAATAAAAAAAAAATAAAAAAAAAAAAACTGGTTACCAAAAAGTGGCTTAAGAGGGGGATAAAAAAAAAACAAAGTTCAAAAAGTTTTTTGGAGTTTTTCCAATATCAACAAAAAAAAAAGGCCCTGATCTCAAAAAATTTTTTTTCCTATCAAAAAATTTTATGAGCAAAAGGGATGAAAAAAAAAAAAAGGGGGGCAGGTGCGGGAAGCAAAAAAAGCGGGAACTTAAACAAGGACATGGCTCAGTTACACCCAGTTTTGTTCAGCGTTAGGGGAAATTGGGGCCCAAAAAAAAAAAAATTTCCTACCCCAATCTATTGAGTTCCCCCTAAAAAAGTTGGTGGAAAAAAGGGGGGGGGGGGATATCCAAAAAAATTTTGGGGTTTTGGGAAACCCAAAAGGTCTCATTAACCAGTTTAAAAGGGGGGCAAATGCTAACAAAAAATACTAAATGGAAAAAAAAATGTATGTAAAACCTTTTTTTGATTTTTGCAGGAAATAAAAAGTAAATAAAAATGCCTTAAAAAAAAAATTTCTCCCTCTTCACTTTTTCTGGGCATTTAAGGGCTAATTACGGGAATAATTTTTGGTAAAAATCCTAAAGGCTGACCTAAAAATAAATCGGGGTAAGGGGGTTTTATTCTGATTTCCATGGGGAAACAGATAGTGATGAAAAAAAAAAACAAATGGGCATTTATGTGGGTTTCTTTTTTATTATATGTGTTATGTAAACTTTCTTGGTTTCATAACTGGTAATGTAACCATTACCAGAGCTGTTAAATGGGTTGTAATTTTATGGAATAGGGGGGGGGGACTAAACATCCTTAAAGGGGGGAAATGTGTTGGTTCAATCAATAAAAAAAATGGACTTATTTGTTTTAAAAAACCTCACATTTTTTTTATGTTAAATAAACAACATTTTTTTTTTAGGGGGGCAATTTTTGGGTAGGTTTTTTTTTTTTAAATTTTTTCCAGATAAATCACTTTCAGTAAATTTAATTTAAATAAATTCTTAAAATTTTCCTGGCCGGGTTTTTCACTTGTGGGGGCCCACTAAAAAAGGCCCTTAATAATCGTCTTGGGGACACTTTTTTTCCTTGTTTATGTTTTATAGGAGGAGGCTTTTCAAAAAGGCCAAGTGTGCTCATTTATATCCGTAAAAATCAGCAGGGTTTAAGGTGAAAGGGAGGGGGGGGACCCCCACCCATTGTGTTACCAGGATTTAAAAAACCACCAGGGGAAAAATCCACCCTGGTTCACAAAAAGAGGGGGAGGGGAATTGTTTCACAAAAGCTCTCTCCTCCCTCCTCTTGCACAGTTGGGAAATAAAAACTTTCTTCCTATTTTCTAAGACGTTCCAATATGGGGGGGGGGGGACAGAAAAAAAAGATTTCTGTTTCTTAACGGAAATTCCTATGTGCATGGGAAGCTGCTGTTAAAAAGGTAAAAATCTTTCTCTGGACTTGCTTGTGATGTTGGCCCAAAGGCAAGAAATTTAGGGGTCTTTCCCCCATCCAAATCTTTTTATTAGGTCGGGCCGAAATTGAGGGGAAAAATCTGGCAATTTGGGAAATTAAAAAACGGGGGGGGGGGGGGGACTGAGGAGGGGAAAAAAAGAAATAATGGATTCAAGGGGGGGCTTGGAATTTGAAATAAGTAAAAAAAAAATAAAAACTTGGGCAAACATATTTCCCTTAAAAAAAATGAGGAGTTTAAAGTTGACCATGGCCATAAATACATTAATTAATAAATTAATTTATTTAATTAAATAAATAATTTTTATTTTATATTGGCGGCCCAAAACATATTTCCGCAGGCCACCTTTTTTTACAATATAGAGGGGTTATTTAAAAGCCACCACGGGGGGGGACCATTCCACCTTAAAAAAAAAAAGAAACAAAACTTACAAAATAAGGGGGGGGACCAACCAAAAGGTGGGGAGGGGGGGGGCCTCTTTTGCTTTGCGAGGAAAGTTACAATCTATTTATGGTTGTATTGGGTGAGGGACAAAAAGGGTTAAAATAGGAAAAAGTCAAAAAAATGGTCCACAGCCATGGGTTACATTAAAAAAATAGGGAGGGTTTGGTGGGGGTTTTTTTTTTACATAAAAAAAGTTGGGTTGGGAAACCCTGGCCACCCCTGGGGACACAAGGTTTTACATCTCCTATTTTACAGGAATATCAGTTTTCCTGTTTGAGGGGGGGGGTGCCCCCTAGTGGTTTTTGGGGGAAGTGGGGACAAGGGCGTGTTGATTTAAAGGCAGGTGGGGGTTAGCCATTTAGGGGAATCTTGATACATGCCAGCAGGATTACTGGTGAGTGTTGGCTGATCGCCCGCGGTAAGGCCATTGTTATCTAGAAGAAATTTTGGCGCCCGGCCACGTTTGTTTGAAAAATCCTTGGAGGGACGGGGGGCCACTGGTGGGGGATGGTTCGATGGATTGAAAGGAATGTTTCTAATCTTGGATTCAATCAAGCAGGGAGCGGAGGAAAAGCAAAACATGAAGGGGTGGGCAGGGGAAAGGAAAATGAGGAAAGGCAAAGAAAAAAAATTGTTGGGGGGGGGGAACTTTTGCAAGCACTGTTTGGAGAGGCATTTAATGGGGGGGTTCCAGGAGTGATGGGGAAGGGTTTTTTATGTTGGTATCCTGTATTTTGGGAATGAGGCCAAAAAACAGTTTGGCAGTGGGACTGACCCACAGGGTATAGGAAGGCATCAAGTATAGCGTCTGGGAAAGGGGAAAGGGACAAAAAGCCTGGGCTGCTGCATTCGGGACAGATTGGGGGAGAGGGGGGAAAAAGGAGGGTTTTTTTCAGGGGGAGGAGGGGGAGGGGGACCCGATTAAAGCAGGAGGGGGTTGCAGTAGTCAAAGGGGGACCCGGGAGGAATGGGGAATGAGGAGCCAAAAAAAATGGGAGGAAGTTTGGGAAAGCTGTTTTCCAAGTGAGAAAAAAAAAAAAAATGTATGATTTTTTTTGGGGAGAATGGTTCTTGAGGTTTGGCAAGATGACAGTGGGGAAGCGTGGCTCAAAGGTTATTTGGATATAAGGGGGGTTGGAAAAGACTGATCAGTGAAATTCTGTTTATAAAAAAAACCCCCAAAGGGGACAGCGGGCCTTGCTTGGCCTAGTTAGGGGGAAATGTGTTAAACCCCATACATACCAGGGGAAAAAAACAGAAATAGTGGGGCAGGGGGGGAGGGGGTTTTGGTTTAGTGGGGAAGATGTTGGAAAGGGAACCAAAAGGAAGTTTTTACGGTTTTTAGTGAGGCTTAGTTTCCAGGATTTGGGAGGAGGGGAGGGGACCATGGGATTGTCCAAGGGAGGGGGGGGACAAAAGCAGGGGGGACAGGGGGGGGAACCAGTCCAACTGGGTGTTTTGTAGCAGGGGCAGGGGAGTGATGGGGTCTCTTCGGGAAGGATGCGTTGGTGTATGTTCATGTAGCCTGAAAAATTGGTTCCCCATTCAGCGTAGAGGGGGGATGGTAACTTGGAAAAGCCAAAAATCTGCTGAATTGGGGTTTGTTCTCCAATTTTGGGGAGGGGGATGTGTAGAGTTGAAAAAAAAAAAAAGGGAGAGGGGGGACCTAGAAAAAAAACCGAATCCCTGGATGGGGAAAAAATCCAAAAACCCAAGCTCAAGAGGAAAAAGGGGAGGAGCGGGGGAGGGTGGGAAATAAAAACCCGGAAAAAAAAATTTGAGATCAAACCATAATTTCCAGCAAAAAAAACCCTTTTAATTTTCTTTTACCCTTTTGCCAATTTTTTACGTACAAAAAAAATAAATTAACCTCTCTGTTTTCCAATTGGGAAGGTGTAGTTAGGTTTATGAATTACTTCCAGGTGACCTTTATATTTAAAATAAAAAAAAAAAGTTGCTACTTTTTTTTACTTTTAAAAAGGGACCAGGGAAAAGGAAATTTTTAATTTTTTGGTTTAGGGTTCCATGCATTTTTTTTATTGCTTTTTGCAAGGTAAGTTATACTTTCTTTTGGTGCCCCCAGGATTTCTAAGTTTTTTAAAAAATATTTACATAAGGGCATTTTAAATTTTTTGTTGGACCCTTACATTTTGGGAAAAAAATAAACAAGGGCAGGGAAAAAGGCTAATTTTTACGTGTTATTGGGGCTAATTACTGTTTGGGGGAAAAAAAAGGGTGTGTGGTCATTGGTTTAAAGTGGGTTGTGGTGGGGGGAAAGCCTCCCACTCCAAAAAAAATAAAAGTCTGGTGGTTCTTGGAATTTGGTTTTCTAATTTAGCCAAAAAAAAAAAAAAAAACAAAAAAAAAATTTTTTTTTTGGCCAATTTTTTTTGGGGGCTAAATTTAGAAAGAGTTGGAACCCCTATCAAGTTGCCAGGGTTTACATAAAGGGGGGCATTTAATTAGGGGTTCTGAATGGACAGGATTTCATTTTTTAAATTTGGGCATTACTTTTCGTAAGGGGGAAAAAAAACCATATTTTTCAGGGGCAATTATGGGTTGCCCTCAAAGGGGGTTGTTTCCTAACTATACGGGGGACCTTTATAAGGTGTCAACTACTTCTCTTAAAACCATATTTGTTTAATATTAAAATAAATACTCGAGGGACCCAACCTGACATTGGCGCAACACAATGGGGAAACTGTAAAAATAAAAAACAGCATGCTTTCTATTTGGTTTATTGTACCTTTTTTTTTTCTGTGCTTTTTATGCGGATTAAAAAAGGTAGATAAATAAAAAACATTGTTAAAACCAAGAGGATGGTTATGGGGTTGTTAACCAACATGGTCCAGTAAAAAAGGAAGGTGAATGGTTAACCTTTAAAGGTTGTTTAAACAGCTAGCCCCCTTCCCATCCCCTCTTTAAGCCCATGAGGCTTTTTCCTTATCTTTGTAAAAAGGGGTTGGCTGGGGGTTGGCAGGGTAGTTACTTGTCCAGAGCTGGCGGCACTACCTGTGTAGAGGTGTATGCCCAGGGGGATCCCTGGGAATACAGATTTGGTGGTAAAAAATACCTTTTCCCTGTTTTGGGCTGGGTGGACCACAAGAATTCCGCTAGTCACTTCCTTTGTAAATTCGGAACCCATGTCCGTCGGATTGGGAATCTCACTGGTGGTTCTATTACACCTACTTTGAGGGGCCCACATAAAAACGGGGGACAGAGATGTTGGGTTCATAAAGGTTTCATCAAAAACTAAAATAAAAAAGTTAAATTTTTTTTTAATTGCTTTTTATTTTAAAAAAAAAAACCTTTTTCTTAGGCTTTTCTTTTTCTTTACCTAGGATGCTTTCACAAGTTTATTTTATGGGAAAAATTAACTTTTCATTAAAGTTTTTTATTTACTATTATTGGGGAAAAAAGTCTTTAATGCAAAAAAATGTAAAGTTGGATTCAAAACCTCCTAAATCTTTTCTTTCTACTTTTCCCCTCCTAACCCAAAACTTTGGTATGCTTAGTCTAATTTTGGCCCATGTTTTTTGTTTGCCATGGGGGACTGAATTAATAAAAAAAAAAAGTTAAAAAAACTCTGAAAAATGTCTCAAAAAATGAATTTTTTTGGGCTTCCTTACAGGTAAATGGGTTTCCAAAATTCTGATAGAGGGCCACCCATAAATTGAATTTTCCTTTTTTGTAACTGTAAGTTGGGTGTAGAGAGATTAAATCCCATAAAGGAACAGGAGGTTTTGTTAACTCAACTGAGGGGCTTGTTTGTTCTTGTCTTTTTTGGAATACCCCCAGCTAAAAATAAAAAAGGTAAATTTTTTGTTGAGGGTTAAAAAGGGTTTGGTTGGGGGGGGGTTTCCATTCTCCCCTTTTTATAGTGATAGTTGTTGAAAAAAAAAAAAAAACCCTAATAAAATCTTTTAAAAAAAAAAAAAATGGATTGTTTCATTTGAAGTGGGGGAAGTTGGGAAGGGTTTCTGAAACGGTGAGGGGTTCAGGCAGTGCCTCCCACGGTTGGGGACCACTTATGTGGGGGCCAGGGCTTGGGGGGACCAAAAAGGGCAATTTTGGGGCAAAAAAAAAAAAAAAAAAAAACCTAGGAAAAAATTAGGGGGCCGAGGTGGGCGGGGGGCCTCTTTTCCTGTCCCTTCTAGGAAAAAAAATAAATTTAAAATTAACCTTGTTTTCCCTGGGGGGGGACCCCGAGGCACCCCACAAAAGGGCCAAATTTTTTCAAGCTTGCTTCCACTCCTCAGCTAGGTAGAAAAAATGGGAAAAAAAAAAAAAAAAAAAAAAACAACTCAATTGTGATCTCCTTTTTTTTTTTTTGGGGGGGGGGAAGGAGGGGTGGTGGGAGGGGGGGGGTTTTCAGTATTAAAAAAAAGTTGGGACATGTTATGTTTATTTTTTTATGGGGTGGGGTTTCAATATGATTCCATTTTTTCTTTTTTTTATTTAGATTTTTTTTCATATTTTGGACTCCTCTATAAGGGCGTCACATCCCCTTCTGGGGAGGAACAAAAATTAGGGCTTTTTTTATTTTTTTTTCCCATTCTTGTGGGACTTGGTATTTTGAGGGGGGCTTGTTTTTTTTTGGCAAGGGGGACAAAAAAGTGTTTGGGAATTTTTCATTGGCACCCATTTTTTTTGGAATAAAACTTGTTTTTTTTAACAATTTTTTAAAAAAAATTAAAAAAAAAAATAAAAAAAAAAATTAACCAAAAAAAAAAAAAAAAAAAAACCCCCCAAAAAAATTTTTTTTTTTTTTTTATGGTGTTTTCAACCATGTAAAGGGATATATAAAGATTATGTTATTTTTAAGGGACTATTACCACTGTGTTTTTTAGGGAGTTATTCCTTGCTATGGACTAAAGGGGGGGCATTTTTGACTTTGCCAAAAAACGGGGGGGTTTCAGGGGAGGGCTTTTTGTCGCTTGATTTTCCCTTCTGCGGGTTTTGCCCATTTGCTGTTATTTGGGGTTTTTTAAAAAACCGGATGTGCTTAAAATAAAATAAAAGGGGGATAGTGGGATGTTTTTTTCCAATACAAAATCTTGTCTTGGTTTTGGGGGAGGTTGGGAGTTTTTGCCGCCCAAATGAAATCAAACCTTTATTTTTTCATACTGGTTCTTTTCCAAAAAACGTTTTTTCTTTTGGGAGCGAACCAAGGTACGTTGCACCCACCCACCCCTTATGGGGGGGCCCCACTTTTTCCATTTTTTTTTTTCCCGGTTTTGGGGGGTCTTATAGGTTATTGCCTGGGGGCTTGCAAAAAAAAAACCTTTTCCTTCTTCAATTTAGGGGGCTTTCCTTGGCAAAGCCATTTTTTGCCCCCAGCTCCATCCTTCTGGCTGTTTTACTTATATTCCCGTATTTGGCAGTTTTACACCGTAGAAGAGAAAAAAAAAAAAAAAAATCCAAAATTTGGTGTTTTGGATATTTTGGTTTCATTTTTCATAAAAAAATTTTCCCAACAAAAAAAAATTTGGAATAAAAAAAAAGTGATTCAAAAAAAAAGGGGGTGGCATATATCCCAAAAAAAAAAAATAGTAATTTCAAATAAAAAAAAAATAAACTTAACACTTCCAGGGCCACACCAACCTTTTTTTTCCCTTTTTTCCAAAATTTTAATTTTTTTCCTTATTTTTTCTCCTGTCTTTTAAATAAGGGGCCTTTAGGTGCGTCTTTATTGGGGTCATGCGTCTTATTTAGTCTGAAAAAATATGGTAATATATTAAATTAGGATTGAGCTTTTTTAACAGCATTTAATTAAAATTGGTTTTTAATTGTTTTGTCTTTTTTGTTTATTTGTAAATTTTGGGGAGAAAAGGAGGGGGCGTTGTTTTTAAAACTTTTTTAATTTACCTACTTTAAAAAATAAAAAAAAAAAACTTTTTAAAAATATTTTTGTATACTTGTACCTTTTAGTTTTCCCCACCATTGGTGGTACTTTGAACCCACTATAAGGGAGCAAAACAATTTGTACTTCTATTATGGGCAATTTTACTGAATTGTTATTGCCAGGGAATTTAGTGTTACTAATTTAACCATTTCTCTTCTACAAATTTTACAACCACACCTCTCTGGTAGGAGTTTTTAGAGCAAGCAAAAGATAGGAGGGGACCCTTTCATTTTAGGGGGCTTTTCCCGAGGGTTTGCCGTTTTCTGTTCTGGCTCGCCCCACCTGTGGCGAATTGGTTGTCCAACCAAGTAGAAACCCGAATTCTATTTTCACCCTAATATAAAAAAACTTTTTTTGCTATTTGATGGCTTTAAAACTGTGGGCAATCTAAAACCAATAGTTTTAAAATGGCCCGGGGGAATTGGAGGGTTATCTAATTTGGGGTCCTAATGGCTGAAAGAGAAGGTGGCAAAAGGCTTGGCATTTAACCGGGGTCTTGCACCCCCAACCTGGTGTATGAAATTTGGCTCGGGGGCTTCCAATAAAACAATCTTTTTGCCAAACTGATAGTGGTGGCAGAGGTTAAATGGATTTTAAAGCCCACCCTAGGGGGGGAGGGGGGGATTCCGGCCCTTCCCTTTTGCCTGGCCCACCATCGTCACACCTAGCCCTGTCTGCGGGGGGCCTATCATTGGGATTTTATAAGGGGGACAACACAAAAAAAGGAATGCCTCAAAATTTACTAATCAGTGGGACACATTCCAACTGGAACGGGAACCATCCTTCTCCAAGGTGTGAGTTTTGAGTGTGTTTTATTTTTTTTTGGGTTTTCTTTTTTTTTGGGTCGGGGTTGTTCAGCAGCAACTTTAAAAAAACAAAAAGAGAAGGGTGGGGGGGGGGGGACAACCTCTTGTAAAGGGGGGTTATTTTTTACGGGGGCTTTTCTTTATTTAAGGAAAAAAAAAAATAAAAAAGAAGGCACTGCCAGTGTCAAAACTTAATAATTATTTTGGTTACTGGGCAATTACTATTTTTTAACTTTTATTTTTTGAAAAACCTTTTTTTTGTTTGAAAAAGGTTTTGTTGAGTTTTCATTCCATCCCAAATTTTTTTCCATTCCCACCAACCACCCAAAAAACCCCAACCCCCCATGATATTATTAATTTTCTTAATTGTAAAACCGGCGATTACATTGTTTTGCGAAATTGTGTGTGCTTTATGTGTGGGGGGGGATACATTTGAAAAAAACCATGGAGGTGTTCAAATGAAAAGATAGTTTTGCCTTGACTTTCCTGGCTCTCCTGGAACTGGGCCCTCTGGCTTGGTTGCCACAAAAACCCCCCAGGGGGGTCTATTCTTTACCTGGGCCCCCAGGCCCAAGCTTGCTTTTGTTTTGGACGGGATTCGCTAGGTTTTCCCCCTTTGTTTTTTTTTTGCTTGGCTTTGGGTCCCAAAGGTATGAAGGGGCAGTTCCATTTGTTTCTGGTTGGATTAAAAAAAAAAAGGGAGGTTGCTTAAAACCATTGGCACTGTTGAGGCAAAGGGGATATTGGTGCTTGGTGGGCTTTTGCTAGAAGTGGGCACATTCTATGCGGAAAAAGCCCTATTGCTTTCAGAAAAAAGGTTTAATAAAAAATTGCTTTGATTGTTAAGGGGAATGTTGATGGTTAAATTTACAGGTTTATGGTATATGAACTGGGGAAATACTTGTAAAAAAAAACATGCTTATTTTGATGATTCGGGCAGGATACAAAAACCAAGGTCCAAGGCGCTGCGTCAATGTTAAATTTTTGTTTTTTTATAAAATTTAAAAATCCCATCTGCTCAGGGTAATAACCAGGGGATGTTTCAGTTAATAAATTATTATCGTGACTGGGGTTTTAAATAAAAAATAAAAACCGCTTAATTTTACAAATTTGGGGAATTGAGAATTTAGAAGAAAAGTTGATTTGGGTTGAATTAGGGTGGGTTAACAAACATATAAAAGGGGCAATATGGGAATATAAAAAATGTTTTACAACTTACTTTAAGTCAGCAGCGGGGGGGATGCTTGGGACATGTATGCCCAAAGGAAAGGGCAAGGGGGGGCGCCACCAAAAACTCCACCTATTGAGGCCTTTGGACTAAATCCCATCTGTCCCCACAAAAAATCTGTTAAATTTTAAAGGTCAATATAAAACGAAAAAGCCTGGCCCCCCCACATATACATGAACGACATTTCAAATCTGGATTGTTTCTTCCCATAGAAATGCATTTTGATTTCATTTGTTTGTCTTCGTTTTAAAATAATCTAAGATTTACTGGCTGTTCTAACCACTCCCCAACCAGGGTAGGGCAAGGTCTAAGGCTTCAATAAAAGGGGATTACCCTTTATCTTTGAAAAATGTAAATTTGTTGAAAAGTTTTTGAGGAATTTCAAAAGTTTCTTAAAAAATTTTTCCAGATCAAAAAGGGGATTTGGGAAAAAATTTTAATAAGAATTTTTCTTTTTTAAATTTATTCCTAAAATAAGGAAAAAAAAAAAAATCAGGGAGTGCCCCACCTTAACCTTAACTTTTATAATTTAACTGGTGTTTTTTTTTTTTGTGGCTGAAGGGGGAAAATTATACACAAAAAAAAAGGGTTAAGGGGGTGCAATTTTTTACCCATGGTAAAGGTGGGGGTGAAACGATTTCCAAAAAACGGGGGCCATTTGGTCTTTTTTTTGGCACGCCAGGGGGGTCGGCTTTTTTGTCTGCGGTTTTTACGGGGAATTTCAAGCCCTCCCCTTTCGGGATTTGCCACAATTTGATTGTTTCTTGACCCGGATAAACCGGCGAAAAAAATAAAAAAAATAAATTATTGAAACATGGTTGTTTAGGAAAAACCACAGATTTTTTCCATTTGAAGGGGGTCTATGGAAGGGGGAAAAAGCCAATTTTCCCGCCTTCCCGCCACAAACCCCCCTGAGATTTCGGTTTTGCATTTACCAAAAGTTGCTTCTGTTAATGGGTCCCCCCTTGTGATAAATGGTTTTTGTTTTGGGGAGGAATTTTTTAAAAAAAAAAACATGTATGAAACGGGGGGTGGGCGGGCCCTGAATAATAGGGCTTGGAAAAAAAAAAAAACACTTGGGGAACGGGGGATTTTCGCGGTTTTTACAACATAAATTTTGATCAAAAAAAAAGATGGTTTAAAAAAGGGCTGCGGACGGGGGGACTTTTCCAAACGTGATCTCAATATAATAGGGGGGCAGGGTTTCCTACCAACTATCTTTTTTAACCTCTCAATTAAGGAGCCAATCAGGGGCACTTTCCTCCCAACTTGGTCAATCGGGGGGCCACTCCCTTTAAATCCCAAGATAAAAAAAAAAAGAGGTCGGTTGACCCAGTTGAGAGGGGGCCCTGGATTTAAATGGACCCTATTTGGAGAATTTTCCGTTTTGGGAAAAAAAAAGTCGTGGGGGAAGCCTTAAAAACAAATCATTATGAATCCAAAAAAAATAATGTGAAAACCGAGGGGGAAATATCACTCAAAAAGGGTTGTTTACATTTCATACATCCTAGGTATTTGGATAGGGGATAGCATAAAAAATGGCTTTCTTTTAGGGATTTTTTTTTCCACGGGGTTTGTGTAATTGGGCCCTTTTTTGCAGTTAGGTGTTGGCTTGATAATCGGGGCTATAGCACCCGTTTAATACCATTGTGCCCTTTTTTGTGGGCTGGTGGTTAGGTTTAAATTATGTTGTATTTCCACTTGTAAAAAAATTAAAAAAAATTCTGGAGCAAGCTTTTATGAAAAAAAAAAACTTTCTTGGTTGTTTGCTGTTTTTCTCTGTTATTTTTTCACCTTCAGTTTGGGGTAACCTCAACCCAAATTTGGATAGTCAAAGCAAATGGACATTTTCTTAAAAAGAAGATTAAAAAAAATAATAACAATCCCCACACATTAGGTAGGGATTGGGCGATTTCTCAAAAAAAATTCGGGATTTCGGGCCCCACTTCGCCAGGGAATTTTTTCCAACAAAAAAAAATTAAAAAAATTTTCGGGGTCCTGGAATTTTAACTTCGGCACTAAAAATCGCGTTTAAAAAAGGGCAGCTATTTTTTCCAGGCTGCACCCAGAAGGCCTTGGCAGGGTGCTGTTAAGAAAACACCGGTTTTGTGGGCCACATGCTTTAAAATATTTGCAGAGGGGGAAGCTTGCTTTTGGGGGGTCTTCATAACAAATGTTGTGGGGTTTTTAGTTATGGGGGACCCCAACCACAGGGATGAATGCTTTGGGTCCGCTCTTTAGAATCGGCCTTTTCTACTAATTAAAAAATTTCCCTGGGGGGGTTCTTAAAAGGGAGTTTTTGGCAAAAAAAAAAAAAAAATAAAAACTGGACAAAAAAAACTTTCAAGCGGGGGAATGTTAAGCCTGATAAAAGGTCCATTTGCCAGGCGAAAAAAGGCTGGAAAAAAAAAAAAAAAACCAAAAAGGCTTGAGAGCCTCAGGTTGGGGGCAAAAAAAAAAACCATTTAGTGGGGGGGGACAGAGTGGTGGAGGTTGGACCGGCGGCAAGGCCAAAACCCAGCATCCATGAGGTCAGGCCAGTGGCACAAAATGGGGGACCCCATTTTCTGGGGAGGGGTGGGCCAAAAAAAACACGGAGGGGAAAAAGGCCCCAACCCAGGGAGTGGCACAAGTTGGTGGGGGGGGGGGACTGAAGAGCGGGGAGGTTCCACAGGGCGGCAAGGGCAGTAACTTGAGGTCAAGGGGGCAGTGGGGCAACCAAATTTGGACATTTTCCTGGGAGGCGGGGCCAAAACCCCATATTTAGGTGGCCACAGAGGGGTTGGGCAACAATGGATATACAGGGTGTGGAGGTCACGGGTGACCAAAGCAAGCAGCATGAGGGGGATTCAGGGCCAAAATAAAAAGTGGCAATATTTGACATTCTAGGGGGGGGCGGGCAAAAAATCATTTATTAGGGCCCAACTCGAGAAGGGGTTGGGCACCAAATTCCCCCCCCCACCACTGTTGGAGGTTCACGGGACAAGCAGGCCAGCCATGGGGAGATTTCAGGCACAGTGGGCACAATGATCCTTCTGGAGGTGGCAAAAAAAAACAACAGGTTTTAGGGGGGCCACAGGGAGTGGGCCACAATAAATCCAACACTGTGGGAGGTCAACGACAGCAGGCTAGCATGAGAAATCTTTCCAGGGGTTGGTGGTGTTGTGTCCCAAAGTTGGGCACCCCAAATTGGACATTCTTTGGGGGGGAGTGGCAAAAAAAACAGGGAAGGAAAAGGCCACAGGGAATGGGGCAAACCCAATGGGGGGGGGGGGGGGACTGAGAGCGGGGGAGGGTTCACGGCGGGGCACCCAAAGGCAAGGCATGGAGGTTCAGGCAGGGTGGCACCCACAATGGGGGACACCAGTTGTTGGAGGGGCACGGGGCAAGGGAGTCCCAAGCAGGGCAAGCGCATGAGGGGTCAGAGAGTTGGCCACTATTGGACATTTCTAGAGGCGGGCAAAAAAAAACAGTATTTTAGGGCACAAGGAGTGGGGCCACCAAAATCCCCACACAGGTGTGGGAGGGTCCAACGGGCGGGGGGGGGGGGGGGGGGCCAAGGCAGGTAATTTTTGAGGGGTCAGGGGCGCAGTGGGCACAATGGGGGGGGGGGGACCATTCCTGGGAAGGGAAGGGCCAAAAAACAATAGTAATTGGGGGGGGCCACAAGGAGTGGGCCAACCAAATTGTGGATACCAGTGTGGGGAGGTTTTCCACAGCCAGCAAGCAAGGGCATGAGAATTTTCAGGCCCAGGTGGGCCCAAAATGGGAGGGGACATTTTCTGGGGAGGCGGGGCCAAAAAAAAACTCAGTATTGGGGGCCACAGAGTGGCCCACAATTGATACAGTTGGTTTGGAGGGTCAGGGGACCACAGGCAGGGCACAGACTTGAGAAATCAAGGCACAAGTGGGGGGGGCCCCCAAAACAATTGGGGAACATTTTTTCTGGGGAGGGGTTGGGGGGGGCAAAAAAAAAAAAAAAAAAATAACACTCGAGGAAAAAAAGCCCAACAGGAGTGGGCACCAAAAATGGACTGAGAGGCGGGGGAGGTCCACAGGCGGGCCTTGCAGGTGGGGGGGGTATTTGAGGTTTCCAGGCCAGTGGGGCCCCCACACAAATTTGGGGGATCAATTTCTGGAGAGGCCGGCCCAAAATAAAAAAAAAACACCCCAGTATTTTAAGGGCCCACAGGGAGTTGGGGGCCACAATTGATTTAACCAGTGTGGGGAGGGTTTCAACGGGACAGCCCAGCGCAATGAGTATTTCAAGGGGCCAAGGGGGGCCCCAAACAAAAATTGGTGGGGACATTTCTTAGGGGCGGGCAAAAAAAACAGGGTATTAGGCCACCAGGGAGTTGGCACAAATCACACTGTGGGGAGGGGGTTTTCCCACGGAAACAGCAAGCAAGCATGAGAAATCTAAGGGGGGCAGTGGGGCCACCAATGGGGGGGGGGGGGGACATTTCATGGGAGGTTGCCCAAAAAAAAAAAAAAAAAAAGTTAATTAGGCCCACAAGAGGGGTGGGCCACAAAATCCAAACCCAACCACTTTGGTGTGGAAAGGTCCACGAAGCACAAAGCAGCATGAGGATTCCAGGGCAGGTTGGGCAACAAATTTGACAAATTTCTGGGGAAGGTTGGCCCAAACAAAAAAAAAAAAAAAAAATAAAAGGAGGGGAAGGGGCCACCAGCAATTGGGCAACCAATGACTGGGGAAAGAGCGGGGGAATGTCACGGGGGCGGCAGCCAGGCAATGGAGGGGTTCCAGGGGGCAGTGGGCAACAATTTGGGGGGGAACACAGGTTTGGAACGGGCCAACGGCCAGGGCGTCCCCAGCAGCAAATGGGGCATTGAGGGTCAGAGAGTGGCCACCAAATTGGACCATATTCTGGAGGCGGGCAAAAAAAACAGTTTAATTAGGCACCACCAGAGTGGGGCACAAATTTCACACATGTTGTTTGGGAGGTCCACGGCGGGCGCAGGGGTATTGCGAAAGGTCAGGGCAAGTGGGCCCCACCAAATGGATCATTTCTGGGAGGCGGAAAAAAAAATACAGTTTAATTAAGGGCCCACAGAGTGGGCTCCACCAATCAACCCACACAGTGTGGGAGGGGGTTTAACGGCGGGCCAGGGCATATTTGGAAGGGGGTTTCAGGCCCAGTTTGGCAACAATGACATTCTTGGGGAGGCGGGGGGCAAAAAAAAGTATTGGGCCACAGAAGGGGGGGTGCACAAAAATCCCACACCAACAGTGTGGGACGGTCCAAAAACGGCGGCAGCAGTACTGGAGAATCAGGCCAGTGGCACAATGACATTTTTCTGGATGGCGGCCAAAAAAAAAACAGTATTTTAGGGGCCAACGGAGTGGCACCCAATGATTACAGTGTGGGAGGGTCAGACAGCCATGGGGCCAAAGCCAATTGAGGATTTCAGGGGCAAGTGGCCACCCCAAATTGGACATTCTGGAGGGTGTGGCAAAAAAAAAAAAAACAGTATTTTAGGCCCCAACAAAAGAGGTGGGCACAAATTCCCCAACAATCAGTGTGGAAGGGTCACGGAAACAGCAGGGCAGGGGCAATGAGGTTTCACCAGGCAGTGGCACCAATGGACCAAAATGTGGAGGGGGGGACATGGCCAAGCAGCCATCAAGGCAGGGGGGGTGTGGGGTAGATGGCAGCATTGGGAGGGTCAAAGGGACAGTTGGCAACCAATGAACCACAGTGTTGGGAATGTCCAAAAGGGCCAAAAACCAGGGCAAAAAAAACAGCTGCAAGGGCAAAGCATGAGGGGTTCAACATAGGGGAGTGGGCTCCAAACCAATTGGAACAAGAGTGTTTGAGGTGGGTTGGGGGCAATACCAAGGTCCCTGGTAAAAAAGTGATGGGTTGTAGGCACAGAATTGGGGAGGGAAAAACTGTCAGCAGATTGTTGTTGGGGCCCCATCAGGGCGGGTGGGTTTTGGCATCCAAAAATAAGTGGCTTGAGGCCAGGTTAGTTTGAAACCCCAAGGGGGGGGGGGGACTTGGGGACGGCATTAAAGGGGGGCATTTATGGTGTGTGGGGGGAAAAAAAAAAACAAAAAAATTCCTGGGCCGATCCATCGGGGGGGCCTGAAACATTTCAAATTCTTTACAAAGGGTCCCCAGTCGTTTTTCCAACCAATTTTTTTCCCCGGTGGGGACAAAAGCCCAGGTTTTTCTCACTGGGGTAACGATTGGCCCCCGCCGCAACTTGAAAAAAAAAAAAAAAAAAAAAAAAAAAACCAACCCGCTAAGTGCTTCAACATAAAAAAACTATATAAACAGGATATCGCCATAATCATTTCGACCCAAAGATTAAAGCTAACTTATCACAGATACTGCATGGTGGGCGCTGTTAAAAATAAAAATAAAAACCACTCCTAGGATTACAGTATTTTCTTCACCCTGCATTCCAGAAAATGGATTTAAAAGCGATCAAAAAGCCTTGCCAACCCAAAAATGATACCAATAAAAATGTCAACTCATCCCGCAAAAAGCAAGCCCCTACACATCTCCGTAAACAGAAAAATTAAAAAGTTATGGCTCTCAGACTATGGTGATGCAAAAACGTGTTTTCCTGGTTGTTTTTATTGTATAAAAGCAGTAAAACAAAAAAAAATACAAACTGGATATCGCTGTAATCGTATCAACCTGCTGAGTAAAGCTAGTATGTCATATATACCATAGAGTGACCGCTATAAAAAATAAAAATAAAAAACACTACCAATTTTGCTGTATTTTGTTCAAAACATCTCACAAAAACCTTAATAAAAAGTGAACATAGTGTACCCCATAGTGGTACCAATAAAAACATCAACTCATCCTGCAAAAAGCAAGCCCATTCACAGCTCTGCACACAGCAAAATAAAAAAGTTACGGCTGTCAGAATAGGACAACATAAAAATGCAATTTTTTATAAACATATTTCTATTGTGTAAAAGTAATAAAACTATATAAAATGTATATCATTGTAATTGTACCGACCCCCATAGTAAAGTTTTCCTGTCATTTACACTGACAGTTATCCTGTCATTTAACTATGGAACACTGGGGCACCCAAAATGCACAATACACCCCTAGATGAGATCCCGGAGGGGTGTTGAATCCAAAATGGGGCAACTTCTGAAAAGTTTCACCTGTTCTGCTACTTTGGTAGCTTTGCAAATGGGACATGGCACCCACCAAAATTTGCGTTCCAAAAGCAGATAGCGCTCCTCCCTTGTACACCCTGCAATGCACCCAAACAGCAGTTTACACCCAAATGTAGGG
This sequence comes from Phyllomedusa bahiana, assembly GCA_025379985.1. Taxonomy (NCBI): domain Eukaryota; kingdom Metazoa; phylum Chordata; class Amphibia; order Anura; family Hylidae; genus Phyllomedusa; species Phyllomedusa bahiana. Next base: position 53,721 of record JAODAL010014039.1, read on the forward strand.
TATTGTAAACTTGTGAGAAAATGCAACAAATTTTGGGGTGTTTTTTTTCCAGGATTCCTTGTAAAACATTTTCAGCTAAAATTGCAGATTATTGGGAAAAAAAATAATTTTCACTGCCTAATGCTTAAAAAAATTTGTGAATCACCTGTGGGGTCTATATACTCACTGCTCCCCTGGATATATTCCTTAAGGGGTGTAGTTTCTAATATGGGGTCTTTTTAGGGGTGTTTATTAAGTTTTAGCACCTTAGGGTGTCCCCAAACCTGAAATGGTGCCTAAATAAAATCGTATTGAAAATGAGACCCCGGAGTCCAGTAGGTGCTCCTCCTATTCTGGGGCTTATGGTTGAGCCAAATAATGCACTAGGGCCACATATGGGATATTTCTAAAAACGGCAGACCTGGGGGAAATTATATTACATTGCATTTAACTAGTCACATTTACCGTATTCCAGTGAATAATGGATAAATATTGAAAATCTGGAAACATAGTGAAATTTTGAAATTTCTCCTCCACTTTGCTCTAATTTCTGTGAAATACCTAAAGGGTTATCAAACTTCCTAAATAGTGTTGTAAATACGTTAAGGGGTCTCGTTTCTTAGAAGGCATCATTTATGGGGGTATCTAACATACAGGCCCCTCAAAGCCACGTCAGAACTGGACTGGTCCCTAAAAAAATGTATTTTGCAAATTTCTTTGAAACTGTGAGAAATTACTACTAAGTTTCTAAGCCCTCTAATGTCATAAAAAAGGGCATTTAAAAAATCATGCCAACCTATAGTGGACATATGGTAGATGCTAGTTATAATTTTGTGGTGAATAATTATTTGTCTTGCACGCAGAAATTTTGGAACATTCAAAATCTCAAATTTTTACAAATTTTCATGAAATTTTGTTATTTTTCACAAACGAACAAGGATTGTATGGATAAAAATTTTACTAACTTAAAGCACAATGTGTCACGAGAAAACAATCTCTGAATCACATAGATAGGTAAAAGTTTTAAAAAGTTATTCTCACAAAGTGACACGTCAGATTTAAAAAATAGGGCTGTGTCAGGAAGGCCAAAACTGGCTGGGTCCTTAAGGGGCCGGGACGACGGGTAGGCGATCGCCTAGGGCGCCTACCTCTGCCTGTCCCTAAGGGGCGCAGTCAGGGGCCCCGAACCTTCTGGGCTCCATGCCGCTGCGTGGGCCTGAAGTGCCGGCGGTCTCTTTATGTGAGTCCGCTGGACGCACATAAAGCTGCGGGCGTCTGTGGAGCAGAGAGCGAGTGCTCCCTGCCGCGCAGACAGTGTCGGACCGGCTCCGGGACCGACACAGCGGGGCCGCCGGGACCTCTTAGCGCTGAGGACCCGCCGCGGCCCCGTGCGCCTCAGCTGGCAGCATCGCGATGAAGTGATGTCATCGCAACGCTGCCTCTCCTCGGGCGCACAGCGCGTCATAGGCCGTGTGCCCGGGGAGCGCGGGCCTGAAGAGGACAGAAGAGGAGCACGCGGCCGGGAAGTAGGTAAGGTGAGTATAAATGCTATTATTTTTACCTGCCTGAGCCCCTATATACCTGCCTGTCTGAGCCCCTATATACCTGCCTGCGCCCCTATACCTGCCTGTCTGAGCCCCTATATACCAGCCTGCCTGAGCCCCTATACCTGCCTGCCTGAGCCCCTATATACCTGCCCGCCTGAGCCCCTTTACCTGCCTGCCTGAGCCCTATATACCTGCATGCCTGAGCCCCTATATCTGCCTGCCTGAGCCCCTATATCTGCCTGCCTCTGTGCCCCTATATCTGCCTGTGTGAGCCCCTATATACCTGCCTGAGCCCCTATATCTGCCTGCCTCTGTGCCCCTATATACCTTTCTGTGTGCCCCCTATATCCATATATGCCTGCCTCTGTGCCCCTATATACCTGCCTGTGTGCCCCCTATATCTATTTATTCCTGCCTCTGTGCCCCTATATACCGGTCTGTGTGCCCCCTATATCTATATATGCCTGCCTGAGTGTCCCTATATACCTGCCTGTGTGCCCCCATATCTATATACCTGCCTGAGTGACCCTATATTTATATACCTGCCTGAGTCACCCTATTTTTAGATATCTGCTTGTTCTATCTGAGGGGGCATATATACCTATAATTAAGGAGTTGCTGGAAATGTGAGGATTCTAAGATATTTGTGTCCAAATCTGCAGGGACGAGATTGGCCAGGAGCAATCAGCATGAAGGGGGTTGAACCGGATGGAGAAGAAAAGGGGAAGTGAACGACGCTGATCAGAAAAGACGTCTCCGGTGAGTCCTAAATGAAAACTGCAGTGTAATCACTTATATTTCTGCAGAGCCTACTTACAGCTAGTTTCTACCAACTCATGGTCACTGTATGGCGGTAATATATTAATCAGAGCCTGTGTACAGCTGATAGTCACATGTGGGGTTGCGTTTGGTCAGGGTCTGGCAGGATTATTTGAGCCTTAAGTAGTAATAGTTTAGGGTCTTGGTTTTGTAGGAGTGTTTTTTAGTAACAATCATTTGTCTGGTAGATTTGCTCCATGTATCGGTGGATTTTTGGTGACTTATTTAGGGGTTTTAAACGGTCATATATAGGTGAGCACTTTTGAAAAAACAGATTTGTCAGGGCTGATTTTCATTGTGCAGTGACTGCTGAGGGATCTATGTGGAATATGCAGAAAATTAGTGACAGGAACAGAAGTTTTTTCTATGTGGGAGAGAGTAACTGATGTAAGGGGGAGAGAGGGCCTGGTGCAGGGGCAGAGAGGGCCTGGTGCAGGGGCGAGAGGAATTAGGAGGGGTGCAATTTTTTGGGGAGCGAGAGGGGGGGGGGCACCATTGGCTGTACTTGCCTAGGGCACCAAAATGCCTTGTCCCGGCCCTGGGTGTCATGGCACATTTGCCAAAACCTCAAAGTACCAGAACAGGTGAAACCTTCCAGAAGTTGCCCCATTTTGGATTCAACACCTCTCAGGGATGTTGTTTTAGCATTGGGCCCTGAAAATGGGAGAAAAATTCTGCACTTGTATTTTTGGGCCTCATTTTTACAGCATTCGCCGTGTGGTATAAATGACATGATAACTTTACTATGTGGATTGGTACAATTAAAACAATATCAATTTGATAGATTTTTTTTTAGAGTTTTGCTACTTTTACATATAGAAATGCATTTGTAAAAAATTGCATTTTTATCTCATCAAAGTCGAACAGCCATAGCTTTTTATTTTTATGTATATGTAGCTGATTAAAGTCTTATTTTCTGCAGGATGAATTGACGTTTCCATTTATACCATTGTGGACACTACAATTGCTTTTTATTATTTTGAGAGGCGGGATGAACAAAATTCAGCAATCTTGGTAGGGTTTTTAATTTTTGCAGTGTTCATTGTGTGGTATAAATGACATGTTATCTTTACTCAGCAGGTGGATATAATTATAGCGACACCAAATCTATGTATTTTTTTCTGTTTTACTTATTTTACATAATAAAAACACTTATTTATAAAAAGAAATATAAAAAAACACTTTTTGGGATCCCCATTGACTGAGAGCCATAACTTATTTTTCTTTTTTATTGGGGGCTTGCTTTATGTAGAATGAATTGACATTCTCATTTGTACCATTTTTTTTTGGGGGGGAGGGAGGCATGACTTTTTGATCACCTTTCAATCCATTTAAATCCAACCTGAAATTAGTAATGGTAGCCTTGCCTTTACCAGTAGTATTGGCAGTGCCAGTACCACAGCGTTGGTGTTGTCTCAAAGTTTCAAGTGTGGCCAGCAAGATAGTAGCAAGTCAAGGGGGAAATTTTTTTTTGTATTTTATTTCTCCCTATTTCTGCCAAATCCCCATCAGTGTGACTCTACTTCAGGACAGCCAGCTAAACACAACTAAAAATAAACACATTGGCTAAAAGAGCTAATACTAAACACATGACCTCCACTGTATATTATGGAAGCGAGGGGTCCAAACAATCTCAAAATCAGGACTAAGTCAAATAACTTTTAGTGAAGGTGTGTTACATCAGTAGAAAATAAAAATGTTCTTTCATAAGATGGTTACGTTGGAATAAAAAAAAATGAACAATAAGAAACTTTTTGACTTTTATTTAGCATTTAACTTGACATTTTCAATGATTTAGGCTACAGCCACATGGCAAGTGTAAAATGTTGGTCGGATTTGGTCTTAAAGGGGTTTTCTCTCAAAGTTTCCAACTTGACGGTTTGGGTCTTTAAGCTTCAAATTCGGGGACTGGTTCTCCTCCCTTCAGGGGGGGGTTTTTTTTTTTCCCAGTGGGCGATCTTACTTCATAAAGACGGGTGACTCATTGTTTTTGTGAGCATTGGAAGGAGAGAATGTCCAGCTTTGCATGGTAAATTCTCATTTCTGGGGGCGGTCCCCCCCCTCCACAAACTCCTTGAAAACCAAAAACCTAGTTTTTTGAAAACTTTTTATTTTACCCCTGAAATGTTTTTGAAAAAAAAACAAATTGAACAGTACTTGTTCCCCCTCTTTTTACAGGGGGGAAAAGGGGAAGAGGGGAGAGTTTAGGGGGCTTTGGGGGGTTTAAAAAAAGGGGAGAGGGGAATCTAGCAGAAAGGCTCAAAATTGAAAATTTTCTTTCATGGCTGTTACGGGGGAATGAGCATAGAGGGGGAGCTCAGAAAACCTTTTATTTTACAGACAGACCCCAAGAAAGCGAGACAGTTTTTTTTTTCATTTTCTTACTCAGAGAGGAGTAAACAAAGGGCAGGAGCAATAAAAGCACGGGGGGGCACGTCCATTCAGGTGGCGGTCTCAAAAGGGCGGGAACTAAATATCAGTCACCCAAAACACGGGAAAGGGGGTGTGGTCCGCCCTCAGGCTGGATTTAGCTCTAGACACACACGTTTTAGCTTTTTGCTATATAAATTTTTTTGGTTAAATGCAAACCAATTGCAAAATTGCTTATTTTTACGTCCTGTCATTACAGATATATCTTTTTAGCATAAAAACCCCCTTTTAAAGAATCCGGACGGTATTTATCATCTTTTAAAGTTTTGGGAATGTTATGTCCGATTTTAGGATTCGCCAGTCCCAAAAACCCCATTTAATTCAGCATGTTCCCAGTTTTTCGGAAAGTCGGTGGTGTGTAAATCCGTCCACCTGAAAATCCATTCAGTGTAAACTATGTTCATTTTCGTAAAAGTCTAGTATTTTTAAAAGTATTTTTTTCAGCGGTTTCAAAATCCAAAAAATCCGTGGTCGAACCCTTCTGCTTTGGCGGTCCCTAAAAAAGTTTCTCATTCATTTTAAAACAAAGCCTAAATGTGTTCTCATTAGAAAAGCTTACACTATTTTATAACCCAACTGCAAGTATTTTTGCTTATTTTTACGTTCATTTAAATTTTTGAGATAAGGGCCCATCATTTCCTTTTAATATAATTATTACTGCCCGTGAATTTAAAATTTATTGTAACCTACACTTATGTTAGGAGCTCCCCAAGAATCATATAAAAATTACGTAATTGGTTAAATTTTTTTTTAAAAAGATGAAATAAATTTTTCTTTTATACTCTCCTAGAAAACAAAAGGCAACCTTGCATTTTAAAAAAAAAGTGTTGAATTCTTCCAAACAAAAAAAGTAAAGATAAAGTCTTGTAGTCTATAGAATCTTTATGAGACACTATCGATAAAAAGGTGGGGACCTTCCTTTCTGTTACCTACGCCCATCTATAGTTACATCCCTGTCGTCACCATAGCAAGGTAATCAGAAAGAATGTATGTAATGTTTTTACAATAGAGAGAAGAGGGGCAATTGCTCCAGGCCTCTAGCACTTAGGGCATCATATGTGAAAACTGTATTGGTCTAAGACTTTCTTTATTGCCCATAGAACCCCAATTACCTTTCATTTTTAAAATGCTCTAAAAAAAAAAAAAAAGGAGTTGATTGGTTTTTCTTTGGGGAACAAAAAAAAAGTTTAGACCAAGACTTGTTTTTTTAAAATTTGTCAGATCTTTTGGGGAGGCTTACAGAAAAGGAGTTAAGGGGCAACTGTAAAAAAGATACCCAGGCTATAGAGATTAACTGCAAGGCGCGCACAGAGCTCTAAAGGGGTTAAAGTTTTCAAAACATAGAGAAAAAAGCCCCGTGTGGTGATAGCTGGAGATAGCACTCAGCAGGGAGTGAAGTCAGCATGGTCGATCAGGGCAGCTGAAGCAATGAGAGCCAAGAGGTGGTCGGAACCAGGGGAAACTTTTTACCAAGCAGGAGATAAGGGGGTCTAAATCTGAAAACCCAACCCAAAAAAGAAAAGCTTTATTTGGTTAAAAGTCTTTTTTTTTCTTTTGTCTAATGTTTTTTAACCCTTTGTGGTTTTTAAAATACCCTTTATGTATTGCCACCCCTGTCAACTTTAATTTCCCGACAGGGGCAGTTATTTTTATTTAAAATTTATTTTAAAGCGCCATAGATTCCCGGCCTGTAATTTGAGGGGGTCACATACATGATTTCAAGAGTACATAATGACATGAATGACGTATAATGGGACAGAGGGGTAGAGGACCCTGCCGCGAACTTTTACAATCTACAAGGAGGAGGGGGAAAGACGCGGAGAGGGCAGACATGTTTTTTTGGGGGGGTAAGTTTGGGGAGCAGGGGGATTGTAGGTTTATAGGCAATCCTAAAAAAAAAATGGGGGTTTTAGGTTGCTTTTGAAGCTGGGGCAAATGGGAGAGGTTGAGTTTTTGGGGCATGCATTCCAAAGTGTGGGGGGAAGGGGGAGAAGTTTGGGACGGTTATATGAGGAGGATAAGGGGAGAAAAGAGAAGAAGGTCCTGTGAGGGGCGGGGGTTGCGTGAGGGGAGTATCTGGGATTTTGGGGAGGAAAGTATGGAGGGGAGAGGTTTGGGGGAGCCCTTTTGGGCTGGTTAGCAAATTGAAATGAATTTCCTGGCTATTGGTACCAGTGAAGGGGGTTTACAAGGGGGAGAGCAGGGGTACAGGGGGAGAGGTGGATAAATGGGCACAAGTTGGATAAGGTTTGAAGGGGGGGGAAGGTGTAGATGGGGGGGCCACAGAGAAGAGTTGCAGTAGTCAGGCGGGATGACAAGGGATGGCAGATTTTTTTTGGTGTGAGGGTTTAGGAACGAACGGATGCGAGAGAAATTTTTTTAGGTGGGGAAAGGGAGGCAGGGGTAGGGTTTGGATGTGTGGTTTAAGGAAGAGCGGGTCGAGGGGTTTCCCCCCCCGCAGGGACTTGCGGAACAGGTGGAGTGTAGAGCCAATTGCAGTGTAGAAGTCAGGTGGGGGGGTGGAGGGGGCGGTGGAAAAGATGATGAAATTCTGTTTTCTCCAATTTTGTTTTAGGAGACGGGGGGGGAGAAAAAGGAGGGAAAAGGACGATAGACAGCTGGGATCCGGGAGAAAGGAGGTGACATTGTTTATCTCTGATGGAGTTTTTGGGCATCCATCAGAAAGCGCAGTGTACACTAATTATACAGTGCATGGGTGGGAGACGCATCAGCAATAGCTGGCTCACCCCTGGAAAAAAATGTTCTTTTTTACTATCCCCCGTCTTCTCAATCGCTGTATTTAAAAACTGCTCAAAGAGTGCTTTTAACACACATAGGCCAGAAACTCGGGGAACGCCTGAGCTGGGGGTTTATCATACCCCCAGCTCGTGTCAGTGCGGGAAAAGGGTTTTCCCGTCTACCTAGGGCTGGTATATTATAAACATCTATACAACATTGCATATGCCATTCAAAAACGTTATCCGCATTTATCTACGAATGGTACCAGCAAATTCTCCATAAGCAAAATCCTTTTAATTCATTTGAAGTGCTGTCATATACATATACAACCTATGGTTCCTCATCTTGAATTGCTACAGCCAGCACTTCTCATGTCCTAAGAAACATGGACTCTGTGAATTATAAAGTAGTCATGAAATTTTTCTCAGCTACATTTTAAACCCATATTATAAGGAATTTTTTTTGTTTGATAGAAAGCACTTTTTAAAGAATTAAAAGGATTTTGCATATGGAGAAAGTATTACTGGATATCCCTTTAATAGATAAATATGGTGATATACTGTATTTATGAATGGACATATAGTAGTGTTGTATAAATGAACTTTACAAGTCAAGGCAGTTTCAAATCCTGGCCTGCCTCCTAAAAAAAATGGGTTTTTTTAGGGTTACAAAAAATCCACAACATTTGAAACTACCCAAAAAGTTCCGTTTTCAGCCCTTATCCCTGCTGCCAGCGTGTACTCATCTGTCCTTGCTATTGCTCCAGTCCTCGTTGCTGCTGGCATCTTGAACGCACATGCCCACCTCAGCTGTCACTGCGAGTTGCCATAGCAAGGGTGGCAACGTGGAGGTTACCCTCCGCTATGTCCGTCCAGCCTTGCGGCGGGCTCCAGTAAAGACCGGGGGCCTCTTAGATTAATCTCCCTGACGCAGTTTGCTTCTCCATCTCTCGTGGTGACCCAGAGGGGCCTACTATCTGGCTTCCCTGTTTTCTTTGGTTGTGCTTTTCCCGTTTTTTCTTCCAAAAGCTTTTTTGAGAGGGTGCCCAATTGCCAGTCTGACCTGTTCATCAGGGGGGGAAAGGTGGGGGAGGGGGTTTGTGTTGGATGGGGGATGAAGGAGTAATTTATGCAGAAGGCCCCTCCCCCCCTTTTGTCGGACTAATAGCTAGCTGTGGGGTCGCAAAGTTTTTACAGGCTTCCTTTTTGGACTATGATGGATTTGTTGGACTATGTTGGACCATTAAACAAGCAAATAGGCTCACTTACTGTGGACGTGTATCTGTATCTTCTGTGAGGATCTCCGCATTGCCATTCGCCACTCCGGCCTCACCGCCGGCAAGGCAGAAATGCAACTGTGCGTATACGGATATCCAAACGGCGCTGGAACAAAGCTACCGCAAAGGATCCAGAGTAAATTGAGGAAAAATCAAAAAGCTTTATTGAGTTTGACTATATAAAAAGACAGCAAACGGGCATACAAACCACCACTAGGCGTATACAAACAGACCCCATTTCGAGCGTGTAGCCTTGCTAAACTGTTGTGGCAGCTGGTTTTTGTGCTATGGTTTAAAAAGAATTTCAAACCAAAAGCCAAAAAGACCCCTCCCATTTCCATGCTCCAAATGGAAACATTTAAAATTTATGCAAAAATCACACAGGTTAAATAATGCAAAGCTTGAAAGTATAGGGAAAATTGCAACATTTAAACCCCATATTAAATAATATATTTGTATTTATAGAGGTAGATTTATTTATGATACAGCGGACTTATAGAAAAAAAAAAACCCACCTAAATATGTAAAAAACATGCTATACAAAATATTTGCACATACATAGAGCCCAAATTGAAAAAATATAATTAATATGTATTGAAATAAGATATTCATAAATTACGGGCCTGTATAAAAAAATACATATATTTTTTTCTTTTTTTTCTCCTACTCTTTCCGTTCTCTTCCTTTTCCTTCCTTCTTCTTTCCCTTAATATATATAAAGCATATCTGTGCGGAAATTAAGGCCATCTGGCCTCCTGGTTCCTAATTTTAAAATCCACTGTGCCTCTTTTATCTATGGTTTTGGGTCCAATCCCCCCTCTATTGGGTGTTTGTTATAAGTTCTATAGCATAAAACTTAAAACCTTTAAGATCTCCATTATGTGGTTCCACAAAGTGCTTGGCTGCTCCTGATAATTGTCCCTGTTGTCTTTTAATATCAGAGACATGCGTCTTAATTTTTCGAATCGTGCTCCAACATACTTTTTTTCACATGGGGTTTGCACTAAATAATATAATGGGTGGTAACTATGCAGTTTTTAAATGCTGTTTTTACTAATTTTTGTGTTTACTGATATCTTGAAAATCTGTCATTTTTTTAGCCACCTTACAAGCATTACAACGTGCACCACCACATTTATAAAACCCTTTTTGTGACAGCCACACCTTGGTTTTAATGGGTTTAGGTATGTTAAATTGCAGATATGGAATTTCCCAGGGTTTTACCTCTCCTAGATACCACTTGTACTCCTCCTTCTAAGATTTTGGTCAGATTCTACTATATCTAGTAGAGAAGATGACTTTTTTAGTACTTACATCTTTCTTTTTGTCATTCCTCTCCACTAGCAAATGCCTCTGTTTTTTTAATCTGACTTTCTGTTTTGCCTTGCATATATCTATTTTATTGTAGCCTCTTTTGATCAATCAATCAATCAATCAATTTTTTACGCTTCCATGTAGTCTTCATCTAAAGTGCATATCCTTCTGGCCCTCAAAAATTCTCCATATGGGATAGCTTTAATAGTGCTGGATACATGGCAGCTGTTAAGATGGTGTTGCCAGTATTAGGTTTGCGATATAGTGTGGTAACTATACTTCCTGTTTCAATTTTACCCTCCAACTGTACATCTAAAAAAGGGATTTTTTGTTTGTCCCAATGCCCTGTAAAACGTAAATTAAAGGGATTATCATTGATATACATGAAGAAGGGCTGTATGAGCGCTACATCGCGACCCCATATGAGTAGGAGGTCGTCGATGTAGCGCCCATACCACACAATGCAATCCACATAAGGATTACTGGCACTATAAATGGCGCTAGGCACTTTTCAGATGAACACAAAGAGGATCTTACTAGCTTTAGATGTTATGCTATTGAACGTGTTGACTGTCCATATCGAGGTGGGGATTGGGTGAGGAAACTCAGGTTGTGGGAGGTGTACTGGATCCTCAACTTAGATACGAGGTTTCCAGCAAGATTAAATTATAGAACAGATTTATCTTATATATACTGATTTAAATATTCATTTAGTAAACACCTATATACATGTGGTTTGTTTTGTTCCTAAGCCACTGCTTCCGTGTATGATGCTTCACTTAGTGACGTTTTAGAAAGCTGTACTGTGATTGGTTATTCATTTGTTTTTAAACTCAGCATTTGTAACACTTTTTGACTGTGAACAAGAGCTAGTGCAGCTCGAAACGCGTAAGTCTGTTACAGGCTTTCAACATGCTCATTTTTGCTGGATTGAATAAAGTTGCTCGTTTTTAACTATGGGAGACTACGGTGATACCTGCTTCTACTGCCATGCCTGGAGTGTAGCGCATACACCTGTCTGTTCCTATGTATTGGGGAATGTTTATTTAAATAAGATGTTTTTTTCTGTTATTTCTGTTGTTTCCTTTGTGTGTTTTTTTATCTGTATCTGGCAGACAACTGCATTACCAACACTAGAATAAAATAATTTAAAAAAAGCAAACAGAAAAAAAAAACATTATTTAAATAAGCTCTCCCCTTGTTGACTATTTCAATAAATGGTTCCTTTGTTGAACCGTCATAGTCCAACCAATCCGACAGTCCAAAGGAAGGAACCTGCAGATAAAGCACTACAAAAACATAACAGTACTAAACTCCATCCCCTGAAGGTCATGGCTGTGGCTGAGCTCATGGGGGAGCACAAGAGATGGAGTTCAGAAAAAAGTTTTATAGCCATTTATATGTGTTTTTATATGCACAATATATTAGGTCATATAGATACATCCTAATAGACCCTAGTAACAGCACTGTTGTGTTGGCACCTAGCTGAAAAGGGTGCAGGAGCAGGCAGCATGCGTCTGGTTAGGACCGGAAATTTGAATTTTTTATTTTTTGGGGGGAGGAGTAACTTTAGCCCTACTTGCCTAAAATGACTCGTCCCAGCCCTGATGAACTTCTACAATAGGTATGATGCTTTTTCCTCTGCTTGCTTCATTCTCAAGGCCTTTTAAAAATTGTATATTATGTCTTTTTTATAAGGGTTCTTTGCCATTGGAGTCAAGTAATTCTATTATATCATTACTGATGTCCAACTGCAACTGATTACTAATCACAACCACAGTTTGTCTGGTTTTGTTGATTTCATGATTTGTAAACCTCAGAAATTCTTGTGTGAATTGGGTGCACAATTTATTCCAAACGCCTCTCTTATTTGTCTATTTTACTTTCCAGAGCATCAGCAATATTTTTGATGGCATCATAAATGTTATAATTCTTTCAAAACTGCATTAACAGCACCTATACCCACCAAATACACAAAAATCTATAGTAGATTAAATGAGACTTTTTTTTAAATATATGTCATCAGCAAGTCAGATTATTTCCCTCAGTATTACAGGGAAACAGATTTTTTTTTCATTTTGAGAGAGGTCACAATAAGGTGAGATTTCTTCCTTGGAAGATACAAGCTGGGCAGGGGGAGTTTAGGTCATAGCTGCTTGTATAAGGTTAATCTGAGTCTCCTGCTATACATACACTGCAGCTACAGCACACTGAGGACATATAAGTGACAGAACCAGGGCCGCAGTACAGGGGGTACAGCCGGTACACCTGCACGGGGCTCGGCGAAAGAAGAGGGCCCGCTGCAAGCGGGCCCCCTTATTTCACATTATATACAATGCTCGGCGCTGGCGACCACCGCGTTCACTATAGGGCCCAGGAAGTGGCGCTGCTGAGAGGGGGCCCGCGCTCCCGGCCACAGCTGCGTCTACTTACTGCGCTCTGTAACCGGAGCCGGGCCCTCTTCTCTTCGTCTGTGGGCGGGACCGCTGGGACATCTAATTAAATCAGTGAGGCCCCCGTGGGCAGAGCCTCACTGATTCAAACTGTCCCTCAGTCTGTTGTTGATCTGTATGCAGCGCGGTGCGGAGCGGACAGAGAGGAGGTCCCGGCGGCTCCGGTTGCAGCTCATCAGACGTAAGTGAAAATTTTTTCTATGTCACTATATAATGTCGAGCTGTGACCGGGAGCGTGCGCCCCCTCTCAGCAGCGCCACTCCCCTTCTCTCCCCAAACAGTAACCTCAGGAGGGTCGGCCCCCTCATAACCATGTCTCCTCCCCAGCCTCAATATGTCCCAGCCTCCCCCCCTCCAGCCTCAATGTGTCCCAGCTTCCCCCCCCTCCAGCCTCAATGTGTCTCAGCCTCCGTGCCTCCAGCCTCAATATGTCTCAGCCTCCCCCCCAGCCTCAATGTGTCCCAGCCTCCCCCCTCCAGCCTCAGTGTGTCTCAGCCTCCCCCCCAGCCTCAGTGTGTCCCAGCCTCCCCCCCCAGCCTCAATGTGTCCCAGCCTCCCCCCTCCAGCCTCAGTGTGTCTCAGCCTCCCCCCTCCAGCCTCAATGTGTCTCAGCCTCTTCCCCCCCCAGCCTCAGTGTGTCCCAGCCTCCACCCCAGCCTCAGTGTGTCTCAGCCTCCATGTGTCCCTGCCACCGGCTGTGTGATAGGGCTACCTACCCACATAAAACAAAAAGCACAGCAGTCCCATGTAAGAGGGGCAGTCTTACATCGGCAGGACATGTAAAATTGGAAATTCAGCAGTCCCATGTAAGAGGTGCAGTCTTACATCGACAGACCCATGTAAATCTCATGTGCAGTAACACGTAAAAACTTTTGTGAGACAGATGCAAGGTCCCACGTAAACCACTTGTGAGACAGATGTGCAGTCCATGTAACAGATAAAGCATATAGTTTTGTTCTGCAGATCTGTAAAGGTCAGAGGTGTAATTATATGCAGGATATATCACTGTGTGAGTGAGAGAGAAATAAAAAGTCACCCATCTTTCCCAGAGTCCTGGATGTCAAATGCCCATTCTAGTTACAAAGTATGTAGAGAGAGTGGGAAATTTAGATATACACTATTGGGTTACACTTCCAATGATTGCAATGACAGCTGAGAACCTCTCCCTTCCCCCAGCTCACACAGAATGAATCATCATGTTCAAACTGTGGGGTGTGGCTGCCTGCTGAGACTGAAGTTACTCTCACATGCTTCAATATTCAATTCTTATCTTTAAAAAATTTTGGGATTGTTGACTGACTGCAACCAAATGCTCTGGAAATTGATAATGGAGTTTAATCACTCTCTGGTCTCTTTATTATATATACTTTATTTTCCATGGTAATTCTTTTTCTTTTCTGTGTCACCGGAACGTCCATCAGATTTGTGTTTTGTGGGCATCATTACAGGGTAAAGACAAAAAGCATGCACAGTACGCTGTATGTAAAGTACAATGCAGGATTAGAACACTACCTGAGATTCAGTAATATATGTACATATAATCAAAAAAGGTGGGCAATAGAAAAGCATGGATCAATTTGCAGAGCTCTGTTCTTGAGTACAGTACACTGTGGCTACAAAGCTCCGGCCCAGAGTCCAACTCTGAGTACACTGACTGTGAAGTTCTCTGATTGTTAATTTGCTTTAGCTTTAGCTGCCTGTAATGATCTGGAAGCCCCAGTGCAAAAACATAGTGGCATGTAGTTAAAAACAAAAATAGCCTGGCACCAAAATGAGTGATCATACAATCTTTGACATATATACTGCATATACAGTTGAAACCTGAAGTTTACATACACTATATAAAAAGACACATATAAAAATGTTTCTCACTATCTGACATGAAATCAGAATAAACCTTACTCATTTTAAGTCAATTAGGATTACCAAAATTATTTGCCAAATGCCAGAATAATGAGAGAGAGAATTATTAAGGCAATTTTATTACTTTCTGCAAAGTCAAAGGTTTACATAGACTAGGATTACTATGCCTTTCAACAATTTGGGACAGCCCATATGGTGATGTCATGTCTTTGGAAGCTTCGGATAGGTTTACTGGCAATGATTTGAGTTAATTAGAGACTCACCTGTGGATGTAGTTTAAAGCACACCAAAAACACACATGATGTGTAACATCATGGGAAAGTATAAAGAAATCAGCCAAGATATCAGGAAGAGAATTGTAGACTTCCACAGGTCTGGATCATCCTTGGGTGCAATTTCCAGATACCTGAAGGTGCCTTCTTCATCTGTACAAACAATTATATGCAAGTACAAACAAGATGGGAATGTCCAGTCATCATACCGCTCAGGAAGGAGACAGGCTCTGTGTCTCAGAGATGAACATTTTTGGTCAATCAACAAAACAAAAAGAAAAGATCTTGTGAAGATACTGGCGGAAGCTGGTAAAATTGTGTCAATATTCACAGTGAAATGAGCACTGTATCAACATGGGCTGAAAGGGCGCTCTGCCAGGAAGAAGCCATTACTCAAACAAACATACAAAAGACAGATTAATGTTTGCAAAGTCACACAGGAACAAAGACCTACATTTCTGGAGACATGACCTGTGGTCTGACGAAACTAAAATTGAACTGTTTGGCCATAATGAACATCGTTACATTTGGAGGAAAGAGGAAGAAGCTTGGAAGTCTAAGAACACCATCCCAACTGTGAAACACAGGGGTGGCTTTGCTCCAGCAGGGACTGGTGCACTTCACAAAATAGATGGCATCATGAGGAAAGAAGTTTATGTGGCAATAGTGAAGGAACATATCAAGACATCAGCCTGGAAGTTAAATCTTGGGCAGAAGTGGGTCTTCCATATGGACAATGACCCGAAGCATACTGCCAAACTGGTTACAAAGTGGCTTAAGGATAACCAAGTTTTGGAGTGGCCATCACAAAGCCCTGATCTCAATCCTACTGAAAATGTATGGGCAAAGCTGAAAAGACAAGTGAGAGCAAGGCGACCTACAAACATGGCTCAGTTACACCAGTTCTATCAGGAGGAGTGGGCCAATATTCCCATCAACTATTGTGAGAAGCTTGTGGAAGGATATCCAAAACGTTTGACCCAAGTCATATAGTTTAAGGGCATTTCTACCAAATACTAATGAAATGTATGTAAACTTTGACTTTGCAGAAAGTAATAAAAATGCCTTAAAAAATTCTCTCTCTCACTGTTGTGGCATTTGGCAAATAGAAATCATTTTGGTAATCCTAATTGATCTAAAACAGGTAAGGTTTATTCTGATTTCATGTCAGATAGTTAGAAAAACATGCATATGTGTCTTTTTATATAGTGCATGTAAACTTCTGTTTTTAACTGTACATACAATGAGTATACCCCTTACATTTTTGTAAATATTATACGATATATTTTCATGGGACAACACTGAAGATATGACACTTTGATACAATGTAAAGTAGTCAGTGTACAGCTTACATAATAGTGTAAATTTGGTGTGCCTTCAAAATGGCTAAACACAAAGGGCGACATGTATGATCGGGCTTTTCGCCCGTTTTCTGGCGTATACTGCGCCTCCCAGCCCGAATCCCCCTGTCGGGGCGCGGGGTTTTAGTGTTTGGCGCAGCGTTCGCCACTTTCAGTTGCGCCCCGCATGAAGGGGGGGCAGTGGGCGCGGTGTGGGCGGGACGTTTTGGGGCGGGGCGGCGCTCGAAAACCCCGGGCATGTACGATGGCGAGTCGGCAAAGGAGGCGCAGTGCAGCGTCGGCAGCTCCGACAGGCAGACTGGGTTTTTTTTTGGTCTAAATCCCCCAGGAGCGAAGTGAAGCAAAAACGGAACATGCGAGGAAACTAGAAGATCACGACAAAAATTCGGGGCTCCGCTCCGTGCAGCAGGAGTATGATTCCAAAAAAAAATCCTTTATAAAGGCGGGAAACATTGTCAAAAAAAAGAGCTGAAGTAAAAATAAACATAATAAAAAAAAAACACTTTCCAAAACTCTAGAAACGGACAATATCAAGATTTATGAAAATTGTAAATTGCCGGGAAATACAGTAATTCAAATTCTGAAAACCTATTCTCATTGGTCGGCAAAAAACCGGCCAATCAGAATAGGAGCGACAGTGAACCATTAAACCTAGGGGGAAGGATTGCCCATCAGAATCCACGGCGGGATAATTCAAAAAAACAGTAAAAAGACAGAAAAGAGCTGATTGGCTGAGCTAGCGGTGGCTTGGATATCCCAGCCAATCAGAGCGCGAGCTACTTCTCCCATTTTTTGTCAAATGGAGAGTTTGGGCGCTCTGAAATCTCGGTGTCAGCGCCGTGAGGCATTAAGTATTAATAAAAAATCATTTTTATTAAGTGTAAAAACATTATCAGATAAAGAGCAGAACCCTTCATTAAAAATAAAGCAGTTAAAAACCCGAACAAGCGTTTGTCGCCGCGACTGGCGCTACATAGGGAATTGAAATAGAGAGAATCGCCGGGAAATACAGAATTAAAATTGTTTAAGCTATTCTAAATTGGTCGGCATATAACCAGCCAATCAGAATAGGAGGGGACAATGTCCCATTATATCTATGGAGAAAAAATTGACCAATCATATTCAAAGGCGGGACAGTTCAAAATACAGTAAAAATGCGAAACGAGCTGATTGGTTAAAGCGGCGGGGGCTCGTCCAGCTTAGCCAATCAGGGGCGAGCTACTTTCCATAGATTTTATGGGGAAAAGAAATTCTGAGTGCGCTCTGTGATTGGCTAAGTTAAAAGAGGCGCCATTATTTGGACCAATGGGAGAGCGAACGACGCTCCTATGGGTTTTCTAATGCAATCTGAAATAAAACTGAAACATGGCCGAAATCAAATTATAACACTACAGAAGTGTCCCGATGTGTATATAAAACTACTAATATTATGGGGGTAACGAATAAAAAAAAATTAAATCCATAAAATTATGTTTATTTCTTTATTTTCTGTGCACCCTTACTATTGATCCTTGGCTAACGAAAATAAACATGATTTTATTGATTTAATATTTTTTTTCGTTACCCCCATATTATTGATCATTTTATATACACATCAGGACCACTTTTTGTAGTCTATAATTTGATTTCGGCCTGTTACAGTTTTATGTCGATTGCATTAAAAAACTATAGGAGCGTCGCTCGCCTCTCCCATTGGTCCAAATAACGGTGCCTCTTTAAACTTAGCCAATCACAGAGCGCGCTCAGAATTTCTTTTCCCCATAGAACTCTATGAGAAAGTACTGCGCTCTGATTGGCTAAGCTGGACAAAGCCCCGCCGCTTAAAACCAATCAGCTGTTTCTGCATTTTTATGTATTTTGACTGTCCCGCCTTTGATTTTGATTGGTCCAAACTTCTCCATAGGATATAATGGGCCCTATGTCGCTCTATTCTGATTGGTTCATACTCCTTCATAGGTTAGAATGGGCCACTGTCGCCCCTATTTGTTTGGGCCCAAACTTCTCCATAGGGATATAATGGGTCTTTGTCGCTCCTTTCTGATTGGTTTGGCTTCTGCCGACCAATGAGAATAGCTTAAAAAATTTTGAATTACTGTATTTCCCGCAATTCTCCCCTTATTGCTATTCCTATGTAGCGCCGGTCTCGGCGACAAACGCGTGTCGGGTTTTTAACTGCTTTATTTGTAAAGAAGGGTTCGGCTTTTATCTGATAATGTTTTACACTTAATAAAAATGATTTTTTTATTAATACTTCATGCCGCACGGCGCTGAGAGCCGAGTTTTGCATTGCGCCATCTCTCCCTAGACTATAATGGGGGAAGTAGCTCACGCTCTGATTGGCTGGGATAGCCAAGCCCCCGCTAGCACAGCCAATCAGCTCTTTTCAGCATTTTTACAGTATTTTGAACTGTCCCGCCGTGGATTCTGATTGATCTAAACTTCTCCATAGGCTAGAATTGGTCTCTGTCGTCCTATTCTGATTTGCTGAGCTAGCCAAATCCCCCGGAGCTTAACCAATCAGCTTTTTCAGCATTTTTACTGTATTTTGAACTATCCCGCCGTGGATTCTGTTGGTCTAAAACTTCCCCATAGGTTTTAATGGTTCACTGTCGCTCCTATTCTGATGGCCGGTTTATCCGACCAATCGAATAGCTTTAAGAATTTGAATTACTGTATTTCCCGGCAATTTCCAATACCCTAAGTCGTGAATTAGGAGATTGGAAAGTGATTGTGTTTTATGTATTTGTTAGGTTTCAGCTCTTTTCCTGAGAATGTTGAACGCCTTTATAAAGGCGATTTTTGATTCATACTCCGCACCGGGCATTGTGGAATGAATTCTCGCTGTTCCAGCCTGTCCGATCGGAACTGTTTTTCGGCGCAGTCCCCCACGGCGCCTAAGTCCGCACTGTGCCCCACACACACTGGCGAGGCGCAGGGAACTTTTCCCCGCTGTAGAGTGCGCTACCTCCGGCGGCGAATCAAAAGGGGAGGGCCCCCCTCGCGCCTCAGTCCCCGCACTGCGCCTAACACACTGGCCAGGCGCGGCGGACTTTTCCCCACATGTATGACCGCACTACCTCTGGCGCCGAATCATAGGTGCAGCCCCGCATTGCGCCTTGGACCGGCACTGCGCCTAAAACACTGGCGAGGCGCGGCGGACTTTACATGCTATGAGCGCGCCCCGACATAAATCAGGCGCAGATTCCGCCGGGAAACTGGTGGAAAGGTGCGCCCCGACCCGGCGAGATTCATACATGTGGCCCAAAGTTATCAATATCTAAACTGCTGGCAACAAGAATGAGTACAACTCTAAGTGAAAATGTGAAAATGGACAAAGTGTGCCCAATTTGCCACTTTACCTCCACGGTGTCATGTGACTCTTTAATATTACATGGTCTCAGGTGTGAATGGATAGCAGGTATGTTATATTTTCCGTTGTTACTCTCACACTTTCATACTGGTCACTAGAACTTTAACATGGCACCTCAGGGCAAAGTACTTTCTGAGGATCTGAAAAAAAGATTTGCTGATCTACATAAAGATAGCCTAGACTATAAGAAGATTGCTAACACCCAGAAACTGAGCTACAGCACTGTGACCAAGACCATACAGTGGTTTAATAAGACAGGTTCTACTCAGAACAGGCCTCGCCATGGTCGAGTGTTGAGTGCATGTGCTCAGCGTCATATCCAGAGATGAGTGCTGCCAGCATTGCTGCAAAGGGTACAGGGGTGGGGGGTCAACCAGTCAGTGCTCAGACCATACGCCGCACACTGCATCAAATTGGTCTGCTTGGCTGTCGTCCCAAAAGGAAGCCGCTTCTAAAGATCATACACAAAGCCTGCAAAAAGTTTGCTGAAGAAAAGCAAACTAAGGACTTAAATTACTGGAACCATGTCCTGTGTTCTGATAACACCAAGAGAAACTTAATTGATTCAGATGGTGTGAAGTGTGTCTGGAGGCAACCAGATAATGAGTACAAAGACCAGTGTGTCGTTCCTACAGTCACGTATGGTGGTGGGAGTGTCATGGTTTGGGGTTGTATGAGTGCTGCCAGCTGTGGGGAGCTTCAGTTCATTGACGGAACCATGAATGCCAACATGTACTGTGACATACTGAAGCAGAGCATAATACCCTCCCTTCTGGGTCACAGGGCAGTATACAAATATGGTAAACACACCTCCAATGAGGGTAAAAGTGTTGAACTGGCTAAACATGTCTCCAATCCTAAATCCTATAGAGCATCTGTGGGGCATCCTCAAACCGAAGGTGGAGGAGCGCAAGTTCTTTAACATCCACCAGCTCATGGAGGAGTGGAAGAGGATCCAGTGGCTGCAACCTGTGAAGCTCTAGTGAACTCCATGCCCAAGAGAGTTAAGGCAGTGGTGGAAAATAGTGGTGGCCACAAAAAATATTGACACTTTATGAACAATTTGTCCATTTTCACCTAGGGATGTACTCAATTTTGTTGCCAACAGTTTAACCATTGTGTGTTGAGTTATTTTGAAGGGCAATACATTACGTGGAAATCCCTAAAGAAGCATTTATGCTGTCTATCATACATGAAAAAACTTTGAGATTCTCGGTTTACATATTTTGATTAAAAGATGTTTAAGCTGCCCACGACTTTCAACGTGATCTCAAATAGGGCAGTCCTACACTATCTTTTACCTCTCAATAGAGCCACATTAAGGCCTCTCACTGGGTCCACCGACCTCCTTTATCCAGAGAGAAAAAAATATAAAAACACCCAACCTGCAAGCTGCACTTCTTATGACAGCCTGTGAGAGTGGGCAGGTGCAGAAAATCAAAATGGAGGCACCCCTTTTCCCCCCATATAGGGTTAAAATCAATATTACCAAATATAACGTATGGTTCTGCACAAAAAACACTTCTGAAAAAAACATATGCAAAAACCCGGGTGCCACTGGCAGGGCTGCGGCACACATATATATATTTTTATTTTTATATATATAATATATTTTATATAATATATATATACACATATACACACGCACTCGACCGCCAGCGGCACACTACTGCAAAAAGGGCAATACATTACCGAGAATCTCAAAGTTTTTTCATGTATGATAGACAGCATAAATGCTTATTTAGGTATTTCCACGTAATGTATTGCCCTTTGTGCAGAACCATACGTTATATTTGGTATATATTGATTTTAACCTATATAGGGAGGAAAGGGTGCCTCCATTTTGATTTTCTGCACCTGCCCACTCTCACAGGCTGTCATAAGAAGTGCAGCTTGCAGGTTGGGTGTTTTTATATTTTTTTCTCTCTGGATAAAGGAGGTCGGTGGACCCAGTGAGAGGCCTGAATGTGGCTCTATTGAGAGGTAAAAGATAGTGTAGGACTGCCCTATTTGAGATCATGTTGAAAGTCGTGGGCAGCTTAAACATCTTTTGATCAAAATATGTGAACCGAGAATCTCAATGTTTTTTCATGAGTTATTTTGAAGGCACAACAAAATTACACTGTTATACAAGCTGTAGAGTGACTACCTTACATTGTGCCACAGTGTCATATCTTCAGTGTTGTCCCATAATAAGATGTAATACAATATTTACTAAAATGTGATAGGTGTACTGTATTTGTTGTTCTAGTCTAGGATCTTCTTCAGACTAAGGCAGAGGACTTGTGAAAAATTGAGATTTATTGCATTCTTCATGAAAGTTGCGAAATTACAGGAAAATATAGTAACTTACTTTCATTAGTGTCTGTGTTCTAGTCTTGTGTATATCATGTTTGATCCCAATGTTTCCATTTTTAGGCCTGTGTTTGTGCAGTTCTTGCCTCATCTGCCCTTCACTCTGGTTACCATATTGCTTCAAGTTTCATAGTTTACATGGTTATCATCCACCCTCTGTCCCTTCTCTGTCATACTTTTTGAAGATTAGGTGTGGCTATTGGCTATAGTATATGTACTTGATATAGGAATTATATGTCATGCTCCATTGGACCAGAAATGTGAATGATCTCATATGATTAATATATAAATGATCACATAACAAACAAAACGTCTAAACTTATGGAAAGCCTTCTACAGAGAGAAAGTTATGTCATAAGACTGCTGACATCATAAATAGTATGGCAATGTTGCTATATTGCTAGTTGTTTTTAATACTTGATTGTATTCCAGCATTAATTTTTATATAATGCGCAGCCCAGACACTCAGCACCACACATGACATTTATCTATGGAATTATATTATTAATCTTTCAAAATTCCTCTAGGGTAATGAGCTTTAGGACATATGCGTCATAGTGACTAATTGGCTCAACCTTTCACTAAGGGCTTCAGGGGCCACAGAATGGATTAAGCAGAGCACCGGTTGTTGGTGGATTGATGTCACCTGTATTTATTTTCATCCTTGTTATCCTTATATTTGTAATGTATTGATATATTCTAACTAAGCTAATGAACGAAAAAATTAGAAGTTCTTGTTCTAAGATGTGTTATTTATTTTTGATGTTTAGGGAGTCAAGATTTAACTTTGGTCCAATTTAGGATAATAACTCTTCAATGCTGGTTTCTATCACTACTATTTTCCAAAAGTTATAAGAAAGATCAAACTAGGGTGACATCTTTGATGGATAAACGTGATCAAGGAAATCAGACCATGTTCCACACACTATAGAACAGTATGTCCCAGTGACAGTGATAAAATACCTCAACTAAAATGGTTGACTGGGTGCTCATTTCTAGGAACAAATCCTCATGGCGGATAATGTTAAATAAAATTATAACTTATTCCATAAAAATGCACAGGGTGTTAGCCTTGGCATAGAACAGCAACACACATAACGCGTTTCGTGTCCGCAACCGGCACTTACTCAGATGATACAGTGTCACTAAAAAAAACTAAAAAAATCCTTTTTTTAGTGACACTGTATCATCTAAGGAAGTGCCGGTTGCGGACACGAAACGAGTTATGTGTGTTGCTGTTCTATGCCAAGTCTAACACCCTGTGCATTTTTATGGAATAAATTATTATTTTATTCAACATCATCCGCCACGAGGATTTGTTCCTAGAAACGAGCGCCCGGTCAACCATTTTAGTTGCGGTATTCTACAGTGTACCCGTTGTCCATTTTCGGCTCCGGAGGAGGTGACCACAAGACTGCTGTTTCCAAGGCTCAGATAGAGCCATTCATATTCATACGAGTGTTGTGCCTCTGCAATAATCTGCACAACGCTTCCAGGTGAGCACCCTGGCAATTGTTCATAATTGTTTTTATAGACGTACTTTCACAAAGAGCGCCATCTCTCCTTTTTTAATCTCTTTTAGTGACAGTGATAAGAGATCATGCTCGAATGCCAGGGAAAGCTGGGAGAGGAGGACTCTCTGGGTGGCAGAAATATTAGCTTAATTAGTGATATTATAGCGGACAATGCCAGCCCTGACATTATAACAGGTTCTCTTGAAAGAGAAGGCTGTATTTACTTACAATAGACCACAAACCTCTTTAGTGTTTTGGGATGAGAACCTAGAAATGAAATGGAACTGACCGTCAGTAAGCTTTTGAGTGTTAGTGCAGTATCAGGGGAGAGGTAGGTAAGTATCAATTTTTGGGGTTTTGCCCACCCTGGCCCCAATTTTATGTAATCTTTTTAAGACTTATGTAAGACTTCACACTGATACTTCAAAGTAGGTGAAAATCTGAAATATTGTAGACTGTAGATCCCAATGCAGACTGGGTAATATTTTCCTCCTATTTATGAATTGCACTATAAAAATGTATATCATGTTGCGGTTTTCAGAAAACATGATGTTTTGTACTATGCTGCAGTGTTTTGGCAGTTGGCTACGTGGTCCTGGTCATTTGCCATGTTTTTTTTAGGGGGTATGGAGGGACAAGCCCTGGGAGCCCTCTAGCTAAAGATGATTGATGTGTGGTCATATGACTAATTAGTGGGCAAGTCTCCATACATGCATAAAATGTTGTGCTGGTCTGAGTGAGAGCCTCAATGTTCTGGCCTGTGTGATGGGCAGTTGCTAGAATAGTGGTTGGAAACAGCAAAGAGAGTTTGGTGCTAGACCAACAGAGAGACAGCTGTGAACTGCCAAAAGACAATTAGTCCAAGTGTCCTTTTGAATAGACAGTCCCTACATTTGATTTAAACACCCCTGCCCTTCATTACTCCTTAAATGTGCCTCTCTGACTTGATGAATATACTTAAATTAAATCTTAAATGTTTAAGGAGGGCCTAGATTCCTTTCCTGAAAAATAGAACATTACAGGTTATGAGGACTATGCTTTAGAGAGAGGACATTAATCCAGGGATGTATTCTGATTGCCATAGTTGTAAGAAGGAATTTGTCCTCTCATATGGACTACTGACTTCATAGGGTTTGTACCTTCCTCTGGAGTTATAGGTTGGACTTGATGGACGTGTGTCTTTATACAACATTATCTACTATGTTACTTTGTAATGACAAAAATTCCTTCTCACAAATATGGTAAACAGAATAAATCCCTGAAGTAGCATCCTCTCTCCAAAGTCTGGTCTTCATAACCTGTAATGTTATATTTTTCAAGAAAATAATCTAGGCCCTTATTGAACAAGTTTAAG
Organism: Phyllomedusa bahiana; assembly: GCA_025379985.1. NCBI lineage: Eukaryota > Metazoa > Chordata > Amphibia > Anura > Hylidae > Phyllomedusa > Phyllomedusa bahiana. The sequence goes on from JAODAL010014039.1 coordinate 78,367, forward strand.
ATTTAATACAAGTTTATTTATCAAGTCAAACAGAGGAGCATTTAAGGTATTACGAGGAGTATTTGGGCAAAATGTAGGGACTGTCCATTCAAAATAGGGACACTTGGGAGGTATAAGTAAGCAGTCTCTACAGATTAAGGACTAATTGTCTTTCTGCAGTCTACTGCTCTCTCTGTTGGTCTAGCACCATACTCGCTTTGCTTTTTCTACTGCTGTTATAGCAACTGCCCATCACACAGGCCAGAACAATGAGGCTCTCGCTCAGTCTAGCGCAGTATTTTATGCAAGTATGGGAACTTGCCCACTAATTGGTCACATGACCACACATCCATCAGTCATATTCAGCTACAGAGCTCCCTAGGCTAGCCAAGACTCCTTAAAAGAGAACACATGACTATCATCACAATATCAATTTACAAGACACTGCAGCATAGTACAAGACATCATGGTTTCGGAATCTTACTTTATTGTCCCCAAAAAAGCTCTCTCTAGTTTCTAACTAGGTTAGGCTACAATGATTTGTTGCAGTTTATACTACAATAATGTCTGTATTAAGAAGACTTTGTGCTAATTTGTAAATGAAAAATTATTGAAACATAGTTCTACATAAAAAATACATATATTTTCGACAATTAGCCATCCAAAAAGTTGGGAAGTATGCTGACTGACCCATGGACAGAGGTGCTGCCATGTGATTACCACTGGAATTTACTTTGAGACAGAAGGTCTCAGAGAGAAGAAATTGTGGAGGACTGTTCAAAAATGGGTAGAGAAGTATGCCTTCTAAAGTGAGAATGATAGCAGCCAGAAGGATTTTCATACTAGGTCTAGATAATTGAGAATACAGCAGCCAAGAAAGAGAGTGATTAGTTCTTAGAACAAGAGCTAGAGACTGTGTATGTTAGGAAGTCATGGACTGAGACTTCAATTTTAGAAAATGACATCAGGACCAGCAGTTCAGAACAAAAAAAAAAAAAAAAAAAAAAAAAAAAAAAAAAAAAAAAAAAAAATAAAAACTGGTTGTAGCCAAGCCTTATGCTTCCCTGTGAGGGCTGTCAAACTTCTTGAACGTGTGTCTTTTTTTTAATCACCAACCATAGGTATCTCATTCAGTTCAAGTGTTCCGGTGCACAGGATTGCAATGGACTGAGGGCTATGAGGAAGCGTATCCAACATACGAAATGGCCACAGACTGGAAACTCTCACTCCTGCACTGGGAATGTGAAGTTGTGTGTACTCGTGTTGAATAAAGTCCGATTCATTTTACTTCAGTGGCACAATCCTATTTTTCTTACTACATAATCTCCACCATTGAAACATCACCAGGCACCTTAAAAAGCCATAGGGGTTACCACTCTTTACACCGGGGGTTAATAACACCACACCTATTCTATCCCTCTTTCATACTGCACATAGGGATTCAGATAAACATATACATCTTTATTTATGGATAGAATTGTATCTGACACATCAGAGATGCACAAAGTTATGTTACGATTATGTTTCAAAGCATGCCCGGGTTTATTCAGTAATTTAAGCTGAATGCAAAATCTGTAATAGCACCCCTGACTATCATGCATTTTAACTCTTTGGTGCAATTTGACAAACAAACCTATTTCACCACTTTTATCTCCTCGCTAATTACCCAAAATTAATATTTGACACTCAGAAAGTGCATGTGTCCGATACAGACCTATGTACAGAAGACCTGGACATTTATTAAAAATAAAATAGACAACTTCTGACATGAAACCATCTACCAGTCCCAAAGTACCCTTGATCCCTTTGCCTACTAGATTCCTCCTTCTTTATTAGCAATTTTTGGCCCAATAACCAAAGTCTCTCTTCTTTCTACCCTACCACCTGCATTAATGATCCTGTTCCCTCACACCAAATATTTAACCTCTCACTTTCCATCCTGTTTTAAAAATGCTGCCATTACCCAATTACTAAACACATGCTATCCTGTGCTGCTAATCACCGCCCATCTCTAGGCTCCCCCTAATCTCTAAACTCTTCCAGCTTCTAGTCTAGTCTTACATTATCAGCCATATCAACGCTAACTCTTTTCTGGACATCTTACAAACTGGTTTATGTGCTGCATGCTCTATAGAAAGTCTTGATAATTTGTGATGGCTAAATGTAATGGTAAATACTCTCTGTTGTTTCTTCTGAATCTCACCTACTCATGCTGACCATGCTCCACTCCGCTGCCTTCATGGATATTGATCTCTTAGGTCCCTATGTACCTCTCTAACCATTTTTTTCATTACATAGTAGCACGGGCGTAACTACCGGGGCTAGCCATACGTAGCAGCTGCCCGGGGCCCCCCCCCCCTGGTCGTTAGGGGGCCACGCTACACCACGGGGGCAGTGTACTGCATCCCGCTACCCGGTAATTCAATGCCGCTCCTGGGCCGACTGGCAGTGAAACATAACGTTCCACTCGAGGCGGGTGTGCAGTGCTGCGGGGCCGGCGCATGCTGCCTCTGAACAACCCCGGGCCCATTGGCCTGAGCGTTCAGAGGCGACAGCGTGCCCGGAGGTTGCATATGGTGTCTCCAGCTCTGACTACATTACCCCTGACGGCTCTCTGTGATCACGTGGGCCGCGCTCGCCGGTGACGTCACATCACCGCGCCCGCCCTCGCTGAGACAGAAGGGCTGCACGCGTAGCAACAGGCGGGATCGTGGACCAAGGTAAGTAAACTATTTCTTATTTTAACGGCCTTCCTGCCTCTCTAAAGCCCCCTAAGCCTGCCTCTATAAGCCACCCTAAGCCTGCCTGTAATATAGCCCACCTAAGACTGCCTGTACTATTAGCCCTTAAGCCTGCCTCCATAATGCCCCCTAAGCCTGCCACCTTCCATTATAGCCCCCTAAGCACTGTATCTATAAAAGCACCCACTAACCTGCCTCTGTAAAGCCCACCTATGCCTGCTATGTAATAGCCTCCATAATAGCCATGCCCTATATAAAGCCATACTATATAAAGCCCCCAAGGCCTGCCTATTATAAACACCCCTATTAAAGACCCCCATAAGCCTTCCTTTTATAAAGCCCTACTAAGGCCTGCCTCTATAATAAGCCCACATAAGCCTGATGTATATAGCCCCTAGCCTGCCTATATAAAAGCCCCCATAATCCTGCCCTGTATAAAGAGAACCCTAAGCCTGCCTCTATAAAGCTACCCACCAAGGCCTGCCTCTTTAAGCACACTATGCCTGCCTCTGTAAAGGCCCCCCTAAGCCTCGCCTCTATAAATTCCCCCTAAGCCTGCTCTATAAAGCCCCCCTAAGACCTGCCTGTTATATCTCGCCCCCCTAAGCAATGCATATATAAAAACCCATCACTATATTAAACACCCCTATATTAAAGACCCCTAAGCACTTCCTTTATAAACGCCCCCCTAAGCCTGACTTGTAAAGCCCCCTTTGCCTGCCTATATAAACCCCCCCTATATAAAGCCCCCCTTAGCCTGCCTCTATAATGCCCCCCAAGCCTGCCCTCTTAAAGCACCACCTTTTAAGCCTGCCTCTATAAAAGCCCCCCTAAGCCCTGCCTATATAAAGCCCCCCCATAGCCTGCCTCTATAAAGCCCCCCATAAGCCCATGCCTCTTATTTAAAACCCCAGCTATATAAAGCCCCCCTAAGCCTGCCTATATAACCCCCCCTATACAAAGCCCCCTAATCCTGCCTGGATATAGCCCCCTAAGCCTGCCTCTATAAAGCCCCTCAAGCCTGCCTGTATAAAGCCCCCTAAACCTGCCTATGTAAGGCCCCCCTAAGCCTGCCTATATAAACCCCCCCTATATAAAGCCCCCCAAAGCCTGCCTATATAAACCCCCTTAAGCACTGCCCTTATATAAGCCCCCTTAAAGCACTGCCTCTATAAAGGCCCCTAAGCCTGCCTATATACATGCCCCCTAAGCCTGCCTATTATAACCCCCCCTATTATAAACCCCCCTGAAGCCTGCCTATATAAACCCCTCTACATAAAGGCCCTAAGCTGCATGTAATATAGCCCCCTAATGTTGTATATATATAATGCCCCCTAAGCATGCTATAATAGCTCCCATAGCACCTTAAAGCTTGCCTACCCTATATAGACCCCCCCATAAGCCTGACTATATACTTAAATTGGGGGACCCCATATAGCTACCTAAGCAATGCCGGACCTAACTATATGGCCATAGTAGCCCATCATAAAACCGTCTACCTGTATGGCTCCCTATAGCTATCTAAACCCTCTGCCTATATGGGGGATCTCTTTGCCTACATAAACCTTGGCCTTCTGGAGGGCACCCATATAGCCTATTCTAAACCTGCACTGCATAAAAGGACCCAATATAGCCAGGGGCGGCTGGGAGGGAGCGTGCTGGAAAAGTCAGCCCCATTTTAAGATATTTTGTGTCTTAAATCCAGGGACAAGTGGTCGGGAGATCGTCATAATGGCCGGTCTGGACACGTTGCGCAGAGACAAAAGGGAACAGTCAATGACTCGTCAGAGAAAAAGTCCAACTCGTGAGGTCTCAAGATGGTAATACTGCGCTATAATCACTTCATGTCTGCATGGAGCCTGTGTACACTGGTGTCTAACCACTTCACTCATGGGGAAGTGTATGGAGGTTAATATACAGTCTGCAGAACCTGTGTACAATGGTTATCAATACCACTATTTGGTCACTGTATGGCGGTAATTATACAGTCCTGCAGAGCCTTGTGTACACTGGTGTACTACCACTATTTGGACGTTTTATGGAGGTAATATATACAAGTCTGCAGAACCTGTGTACACTGGTATACTACCAATATATGGTCACTGTATGGTGGTTATATATAAATAGATGTGAAATAAAGTGCGCACAGCGGTTTACGAAGTCACCAATTAAAGGTATTGTTTATTGCCCAAATGTAGTTAAAATCGAAAATGGAAGCATCCTACACTGCATTGCACAAATACATGATTGTGATCCCAATTAACGCCGACGCGTTTCGGGTGGATGACCACCCTTAATCATGGCATGGTGGTTATATACAGTCTGCAGAGCCTGTGTATTATTATTATTTTTATTATTTATTTTAATAGCCGGAATTGATTACAGGGCGCTGTAACATTTCGAGGGGGTTACTTACATTAATTAAGTCAAAAACGAGTACAAAGATAAATGAACAATGACAATTTGGCTCGACAGAGGTGAGAGAGGCACCATTACCGCGAGGGCTTTACAATGTACAAGGCGGGGGAAAGAGACAGCGAGGTGTGGGGCACGACATGTCTGTGGAGGAAGTAGTGACAAGTTTAGTGCAAGGTTTTAGGCAAGCGAAGAAATGGGTTTTCAGGTTGCTTTTGAAGCTGGATGAAAGTTGGAGGAGTGTTGATGTGTTTGGGCAGGTGCAGTTCCAGAGTCGTGGGTGAAGCCGGGAGAAGTCTTGGTGACGGTTGTGTTGAGGAGCTGATAAGGGGAGAGCAGGGAGTAGAGGTCCTGTGCAGGAGAGGCGAGTTGAGTGGGGGGTGATATTTGGAATTTAGGGCAGAGGGATGTTTGGAGGGGACGAGGTCATGGAGAGCTTGCCTAGGTCATGGTTAGTAGCTGAAGGAATTCGATGGGCAATGGGATGCCAGTGATGGTTTGGGCAGAGGGAGTGGCAGAGGAGTGCGAGGAGAGAGGTGGATAAGACGGGCAGTGCAGAGTTGAAGGATGGATTGGAGAGGAGCCGACGGACCGGTGCTAGCTGCGGGAGGCCAATGAGAAGGGATGTTGACAGTAGTCTTGGGGGAAAAGATGACATTAGGGCATGGACCAGCATTTTTGTTTTCTAGTGCTCATAGCCCGAGGGAACGAGGCGGATGTTGAGAGATGTTTTTCTAGGTGGAGGCGGCAGGCTGAGCGTGAGGGTTTGGATGTGTGGTTTGACAAAGATAAAGCTCGAGTCTAGGATTACCACAAGACAGCGACTTGTCCGGGAACGGTGAAAGTCGTTCGCAGCCGTTGACTGTAATAGCAGAGATCAGGGGGCAGGGGTAGAGTTGGATGGTGGAAAGATGATTGAGTTCTGTTTTCTCCAAATTTAGTTTTAGGAGACGTGATGGAAGAAGGAGGAAATGGAGGATGACAGTCAGGGATCGGGCGAGAGTAGAGAAGTGACATCTGGGCGGAAGTGCTAGAGTGGGTATCATCAGCATAAGGTGGTAATGAAAGCCATGTGAGGGCTTTGAGATGACCGAGGGCCAAGGGTGTAGATAGAGAAAGAGTAGTGGACCCAGGACTGACCCCTTGGGGGACAACCACAGGAGAGTGGCGCCGGGGGGAGGGGTGGAGCAAGTATGAGAGAGCTGAAAGTCGCGATCAGTGGACGAGTACGAGGAGATCCAGGTAAAGAGCCCAAGTCCGTGATGCCGAGGGGGAGCGGATTTGTAGAGGAGGGATTGGCTCGGACAGTGTCAAAGGCTGAGGACAGGTCCACGAGGAGGAGAACAGAGTAGTGGCATGAGCGCTTTAGCAGTTACTAGATAATTAGTGAATTTGGTTAGGGCGTTTAGGATAGATGTTGGTGGGGTAGGAAAACCAGATTGTAGAGTGAGTCAGAAGACGAGTTGCACGGATGAGGTGGGAGGACAGCCTGAAAGATAGAAGTGCGGCTCTGAGGTGTTTGGAATAGCAAAAGAGGAGCAGTGAGGATTGGGGCTGATAGTTGGACAGAGAAATGAGGGGCTCAAGGGATGTTTTTTTTTAGGATTGGTGTGATAGTAGCTATGTTTAAATGGCAGAAGGGAAGTTGCCAAGAGGTTACTTGAGAGGTTGAAGAGATGGGTGAGTGCTGGGATGATAGAAGCTCTGAAGGCTGGGATGAGGTGGGATGGCAGTGGCGTCAAGAATACAGGTATGAGGTTGGATTTGGACCACGTAAGGCAGGAGAGCTTTTTCATGAATGTGACCGTAGGGGAAGCAAGTTAAGGGGGCCAAGAGCAGGTTGCCAAGGGTCAAGGAGTGGGTGGTGGGCGAATGCGGATTTTATTCTGAAGCTTTCTCTGATGATGTTGATCTTATGGAGGAAGTGAATCGCAAAGTCATCTGATGAAAGGAGGTATGTGGTAGGAGGTGTTGCTGCACTGAGAAGAGAGTTGTAAGGTTTGGGAATAATTGTCTGGGGTTGTGGAGACAGGGATGAATCTTGTAGGAGTGGTTGAAATAGTTACTGTCTTGGACTGAGGAGACCGTGAGGACTTAAATGTCTGCAGTGAGTGTTTGTAGAACGGCAAAGTCATCAATGTGAGTGAGTTTTCTTCAAGCGGCGTTCAGCAACTTCTGGAAAGCCTCGCTCAGCGGTTTGGTAGAGTCTGTGTGCCAGGGTTGCTATGTTGATTTTGCGGCGTTCTGTTAGTGTGTGGCGAGGAGCGACGAGTCAAGGGGACGTGTGATGATTGTTATGAGTTGTAGAAAGTGGTGAGGCGCTCTGGGTCATTGAATCGAGAAAAAGATAGTGGAAAGAGGTGTAAGAGAGTAAGCAAGAGAGTGTGAGGGTTGAGGGTTTTGTATGATTCACTGCGGGGTAGTACTGGTTTTGAGACAAGGAGGTGCAGGTGGGGAGGAGATAGTGGTGAACGGGTAAGCAGGTTTTGGGTCGATATAGGGTGTGGAGAGTTAGAGATGTCAGATAGGGGGCAGAGGCGGGAGAAGATGAGGCTACACAGTGTGTGTACATCATTTGTGTCGTGGAAATCCCTGTGGTCCTTTGGGACGCGGTTGAAGGAGGGCGGGAGCGAGTGAAAGGGAGTTTGTTGGAAGCAGAGTGGGGGGTTGTAGATTGGGAATTTATGTTGTAGTCTACTTGATGTTGAGTGGGGAAGTTCGGGGATGTGTTCATCTAGTATATACCAAACTATATGGTAAATATCATTGGCGGTACTATTGGTCTTTTGTGTTACGTCAGCTAATAGTTGTAGGCGGTATTATTCCAGTCACATTTGTGGTCATGTTCTCCGGCGGTATTATAAGGTTCCTATGTCATAGCGTTATTGGTATGTTGTCTTGGTATAGTGGGATTTGTTTGGTAGCACAAGTATGATGGTGATTCGCTATGGTGAGGTATTTGCCCCTGTATTATTCTTATATCTGCATGTCACTGGTAAATTGTTCACGATCAGGGTGGTGGGCATTCGGGGGTGCGCGGGAGGGAGGCCCGGTAGGAGGCCATCCAAATGTCTTGACTTTGGGGCCCCTGGCTTGTTCTAGCACTCCCGTGACTAATTCTTTGGGCACCAAAAACCCTAATTTGGCAATAACCCCAGCAAGAAAGGTTAAACACACTCAAAAAATATTCAAGATGTGAAACCATTAAAGCATATCGAGGGTAGAATGAGAGAGGGAAAGCGGTGAAAAAAACAATGGTTAGAAGGTCCTTGTCCTTGGTGCTGATGGAGATAAGTGCCAATATCCACCGCTGGACTTTCCCTTATCCCTACACTAAATACCTCAATAGGTAGAGTAATCATCCCGAAAAGGATAGCCCTGCCTCTCGATGACTCTCCCTATTATGTCACTATAAATACCCTGAAAAATAAAGATAAAATGAAAGAATGGTTGATGGATACATAGCTCATACCTCAAGGTAAATCAAATACAAATCACAAATAAGTAGTGGTGCCGCAGTTGGTTTGTGTAAACAGCCACATTCAAATAGTGTTGGGCAAATTAGTAAAGTTACCCACCTGGTCCAAAGATCTGATCTTCAATAAGGTTCGGACCGGATTATTAGGAACCTTTAGTAGTCTAAATAATAATACATGGAGTGACACGCCGATATTTCCATGTCCCTGGATTGCATCTCAATAACAATTACAGATTCAGATCAATCATGGTACCTCGGTGTTCGTCAGACTCTAGCATGCGAACAACGACAACAATAATACTCAGCCTCTGTGCAGCTACACAGACTGCACCAATTGCATGTTCACACCTGATTATCTATACTTAGATACCGTGGTCAATATCGACTACGACATCTTAACAGATTAGTGGTGAGCACAACAGCCTCCTACTACTAAATTGGAGGTGCTAATCGGTCTTACTGGAAGCCTACTGGAAGTCCCTAGGCCTGCAATCTTAGTTCTTCTTTTAGGTCCCGTCGGAAGTATTGCAGTATATTATATATATTATAGAAGCAACAACTTGTTCCAATTCTCTAATGTAACTGAAATATATATATATGTTCAAGAATATGGTGGCAACAAATTTTACTGTACAGTAAAAAATGAAAAAACAAGATATAAAAAGAAAATTCCAAAAGTCAATATTTAGGCTTTTGTTCTATCATGAGAACTAAAGAGACTGTTTCTCCTACAAATTCCTCTGGCTCTGCTTTGGCCCTGTCAGGATATATATCAGGTTAACTTTTTCAAGGTATCCTAAAGCATACCACAAGGCCAAAAATGTCATGTGAACTGGGCCTTCTACAGAACATAATGGAAAAGATTTTTTTCTCCATAATTTTCTTTTAAATATTAGGCTATAAGAGTCACTTTCATTTTGCAGTCGGGGATGGGGCCATATATCTTCTCTGTAGAAAGTAAAGGATGAGACACTCACCTTCTTTGTGATCATCATGCTTGTCGAGGCACTTATAACCTATAAGTGTACATGTAATGCAGATTTATGCCTGTTAGTCTGAAACATTTAGGACTATAATTTTACCTTTGGGGGGTGAAGTTAATATCAAACCTATGATTCCATCTGACAACTTCCAATGACCTTTTCTCTTGTCCAACATATAAGAAGAATATATAGTTAATATGATTAGTCTAGCAGCTTCTTGTAGATCATGCAAAGGGCCACAGGAACACCTTCTTGTTAAAGACACAGTGAAGGAAAAGGAGTGGAAATTATAATGACTTGAAGTCTAAAACGAGACACACTGTTGACCTACCTGTCATCTGGGAGTTTGGTGATTGCATAAAAGGACAACACATGGAAAGCAGGTCTAGAGCAGACACAATCAACTCGCGAAGAAGAAACCAGAGGCGCCGTCATTAAGCTCTTTACAAGGTAAGTCTATGAGATTGTGATGCTAAATACTTCCAAATCACATACAGTATATAAATATGGAAAAACATAATTTACTATAGTCTAGTGTTATTTTGACATTTGTTTAAAGAAACAGCATTTATTTAATGAAAATATAATTTGTGGTGTAGAAAGGCTTAGAGAGTCTTTTGATAATTTAGGTATCCATAATCTAATACTACAAATACATAAGAGGTTAACATCATAGTGTCACTGCGAAGGCACAATGACTATGTCTCCTATAATAAAAATAATCTTATAAACTGCTGGATGAAAAAAATTGAGCCTGATACATTTACATAATGAAACGTATGATAATATTCTGATGTCTTAAATGATTTTTTCCAGCTTACCAGATGAAAAGGACACAAGTAATATACCTAACAGGAGCAATCATCTTGCTTATGACTCAAGAAAGTCTGCAGATTTTGGTAAGAGACTCTTCAGATGAAACAAGGTAAGAGGGGGGTTAAAATTAA
>JAODAL010014040.1:0-88898 GCA_025379985.1 Phyllomedusa bahiana
TAAACTACTGTTCGACGATCCTGGTCTTTGTGGCAGATTGCCCTGTCTATGCCCCTAATTATGGAGTTCCCAACTACTAGCACCTGTCTACCTGACCTGCACTCCTATTCCCCATCTTACTGGAGCAGACAGGGGTAGTGTCTTGCTGCAGCACCGCCATTTCTGAGCTGATATCCCCCTCATCTGCCAATTTTGCAAATTTGTTGGGGTGTACCAAATCAGGACTAGCCTTCCTGACACTCTTCCCTCTACCCTTCTTTCTGACTGTTACCCATCTAGCTGCCTCATGTTCATGCACCTCCATGCTACTACCCTCCCCAGCATCTACACCTGCGAGTGAGTGCTCAGTGAGCGGCAAACTCGCTTCCAAGTTGGCAATGGATCTCAGTGTCGCCACTTGCTCATTTAGATCCAGGATCCGGGCTTCTAAATGTGCAGTGTGCACACATCTTGCACAGCAGTATGCCCCCTCGAACTGTTGCTCAAGGATGGCATACATTGCACAGGTTGTGCACCGGACAGCATTGTCAAACATGGAACTCATGGGGATGTTTCCAAAAGATATATGAATACAATTATAATAATAAGCGATACAATACTGTCCCCTCTAAACTCCCCAAATCTAAAGTCTCTCAATCTTAAGTCTCCAACACTTAAAAGAAACACACTTTAAGGCAAACACTCGCAAGACTCGTTCACTCGCTCAAAATACTCCGCTTTAAACCTTTCCCACACTGCTGTTTGGCTGTGCTGCAACCTTTCTTTCAGGAGCAAAAAGCCACAGAGCATAAACTTCAAGAAGTAATAACATGTCACTTCTTTCACCTTCTTTCATACGCGTCGGGTGTAGACGGAGGTAATTCATAGCTTTCCATGAGAGCTATGAATTACCGTAGTTACAGGCGTATTTTGGGGTGTATTGTAACACAATTACACCCCGAAATACAGTCTCAAAGACTCTGTGTGAACATACCCATACAATATTACTGAAAAGATACGAAGTGTTTCTGCATTATAATCTTTTTAGTTACACTGCCTAGACTGGCCTTTCGTGTTAGCGGTTATAGCAAGGACATACCTATTTTTTTTTTCTTTGCTAGAGGAGTATAATTAACGTACCCTCAATACAGGATGATCATTAAATTATCATGTATCCTGTAGATATATCTTTCAGGCTTTTTAAGAGAGCTTTTAATTAATACCAATACAAAACTACATTGTTCTGACCACAGTCGAGTGAGTGTACAGTATATAAAAAGATAGGACACGTTTCATATACCATTGCTAGATTTATCAGCTCTAACCACATTTTCATCATGCAATATGTTTATGTAATTCATAATCTTTTTCAGAATTAATGTTTCAAAAACTAACCCAAAATAAATCCATAATTCCCTGAATTAATGCTTATTGAAACAACAACATACCTGGCATAACTGATACCACCTGCACCACACCTGCACCTTCGTGGTCACCGCAAGCGGTGATCCAGAGGATCCACACCAGTCACCTGTGACAGAAACACTGCACAAAAATCTACTAACACTAACTAGCAAAAAGCAGACTCAAAAACAGATACATATTCCAACACACTTGCAGGAAACACTTTTTGTTTCCTTTAACAAAAAGGGAGTTCTCAATTCTTTAGGAGCAAAATACGTCCCCATTTAAGCCATGTGAACTTAGCCTTATAATCCGTCTTGGGTCATATTGAACTACAACCCCAGTTTTGATTAAAAACAATGGGAGTAGAAATAACTTATACACCATCTTTTTATTTGCACCAAGTCTTACCTCTAACATGTGACAGACATTTAAAAATCTCTAGAAACTTTACTCCTACAAATCAGCAAAAGATTAATTGTATTCCCCACAATTAACCACTTATGGAAAAAAGAAAGTAGTAAAAGGCATCTTTTCTCCTGTTAAACAGCTATCGAATAAAAAAAAGTAACATCAAACCAAGAAAATTTTCTTCAATACCCACCTTAATACCAAGATTATTAAAATATAACATCATTAAATGCCACATTGATTTTTCTTTTACTGGTTGAGAGTTATGAGGGTTACTCATATTTAAAAGGAAGGCCATCACATTTGTTTTATCTCACTCTCAGGGAGCAACCTCTAACATAAATAATCAGGTGTCACACAGTGTAACCCTATAAACGAACTGTTCACACTTAAAGGGAACCTGTCACATAGGTTGTGCCCCCTTGCGGAGGGCAGCACAAGCTAGTGTCAGACCTGCTGTTCCCAGCGCTGTGTCCCTTATTCTGTAAGATGCAGCAGTTTTAGAGCATTTACCTCTTAAATCTTATTCATGAGCAGGTGTTAGCTCCACCCACCAAAGGCTAGCTCCACCCACTGACAGTTATTCACATGTTTTTACCTGTTCAAAGTAATAGCTTTGTCAGTTGAGGTGGACAGGGCTAGCCTCCGATTGGCCGGGTTTGAAAAAAAACTGACACTCTGAAGGACTCTTCGAATGACTCTTCTGGCTAAAAACTGCAGATTTGAGCATTAAATATACAAAAACTACAGCATCTTACAGAATAAGGGACACAGGCTGGAAACAGCAGGTCTGACACTGGTTTGCTCTGTCCTCAGCCAGGGGGGCAAAAACTATGTGACGGGTTCTCTTTAAAAGCTCACAATAGACCAGAAATCTATACCCAGATGAGACCACCACCATGTCAATGTCAACTAATGGATTGTATAATGTTTCTTGAATTAAATAATATACTCATTTAATTTATACTATGCTGCCTAGAAAAGCTAACCTGTTACCTATTGCAATGTCATCATTTTGGTAGTCTAATTTTAGAATATGGCTTTTTTCTGTTTTTTCTGTCTCTCACGACATCATCTCTATCTTCACTACCGCTTTGACTTGCATCGCTTACTTGGCACCAACACAGAGAAGCTTCCTACATCTGCTGGGGGTCTTTTGCCATTCAAAAAACATAAAAGGTCAACCACCGACTGAAACCCGTCTGTTGGAATAGTGTTACAAACCCTGAATTGCTGACTGCACTTGGTTGCAATATATGCACCAATCAGGGGACTGGATTCTTATTTTAGGTCACGTACCCCAAAACAAAACATCTCCGCTAACATATGCGCTGATATTTCTTAATAAAGCTACATAATACATTTTTGGACCAACATCTCACTTCTGACACCAAATGTAAAATGTAGGTTTTTGATGTTTAAAGAATTACTACAAAGACACCAGAATGTAACTGGAAATGTAATAAAGGAAATTAGATCATACAACAGTTACAGATAAGTAGTTTTTCCACAATAAAGTATTGACACTATTGATTTAAAAAACGTCTTACATAATGGATAAGTAGGTATAAGGACAGAGAACAAATTGGATTAGGATGGTGAGATATGGGTAGTAAGGCTTAACGATAGGAAGGCAGAGAAGTAAAATATAAGTAAAAGAAGTAAATAGCAGTAAAATATAATGGGCACTAGAGCACACTAGGGAAGAAATAGGGATAAGGACAGATAAGCAGACAATGTCTTACCAGGTAAGGTGTATAGAGAATGCATGGAGATTTCTGGAGAGGTCCTGCTGGCAGAGTGCATAGAGGGAATTTAATAACAGGCAACTTGCCATCATACTAATCATGTTTGTTCCCTGTCCTTATACAGGCAGTCCCAGACTTACAACGTTTTGACTTACATCTGTCCCCTAGTTACAAACAGACTTATGGGGGTGGCTCAGCGTGCTGACAACAAACACTGAGTCACGCCCCATAATAATCAAATGCCAGCATGCCACAGCAGCACGAGATACAGAAAGTGGTGAAAACTTCTAAACAAGGGCACAGACAGCAAAACAAATGTAAAAACTGTTCCCTGCACTATCCAAAACTAAATAAAAAAAATAAAAATTGCTGAAGTTACATGTGATAAATGTACCTGTTCCCACTTACATATAATTACAACTTAAAGGGGTTTTTCCACAAAGTTTGACGTGGGAAGTTTGAAAATTAAATAATAAACATTTTCACCATTCATTATTATTAAAAATTCTGCACCATTTTTGTTTTAGCTGCTCCTTTAGTGATCCATTGTTTACAGCTTGTCTCCGGGGGATACGACCAGTGACGAGAGCTCCTCAGTCCTGGTCGCACATGCTCAGACATCACCTGTCCTCTCAGGCAGCTACTGAGTGTTCAAACCCCAGGTGCGGTCATTGTACTCCTGTCCTTTGAACTAGTTAGTAATAAGTCAAACAGTGCAAATTAAAAAAAAAAAAGAAACCTCAATGAGGTCTGTGCATTGATAAAGAGAAAAGAAATGCCCAGGTTAAAAGGGGTGTTATCGTTTCATTAAATGGTCTTCAGAATAAGGGGACAGTGAAAACAAGCAACTTTGCAATTGGATGTCATTAGCAAAGCTGCCTTGTTCTCAGTGTCCCTTATCTTGTGTTTTTAATTTACACTGATATCCAGTGGGGGTTTCTAATCCCTCTCCTTGCATTTCACTAGTGAGAGCTCATTTACATTCTGTACACCCCCTGGGTCGATTCAGGGCTGTACAGAATGACTCAGAGTTAGGGGCCGTAGCATTTTTCTGTCTCAACCTAGCAGAAAACAGACTCCAGCAGATTGTAATGAGGAAACATGATAGTTTTGACCCTGTGCCTAACTCTCCTGCTTTACACGCAGATCTGTGCCGTTCTTAGAAAGCTGAAATTTACTTCTCCAGCTGTGAGAGGAGATCAGTGTAGATTAGATTTGAATGCAGCCTGTGGTATGTATACAGCTCTTATAAAAAAAGGGACTGATAGGGAGAGACACAGTGATATGTGGACTCAGAGGGGAGGGGGGGGGGGGGGGGAAAAAGTCTCAGGCCAGCAGTGAAGGGGGGATGATGTCATCCAGCTGGGAGGAGAAGAAACGCTCAGAGCAGTGTGAATGAGCCGAAGGAAGCGATACATCCCCTTTAAGTTCCTGCAGGGATTTGAACCAAAGACCGTTGTGCTGTAAAGAAAAAAAGTGTTACCGCTGAGCTACAGTGTAGCTACTTACAATTCTATACAAAAACAGACTCTTCTTTGACTAGAGAGGAACGGCCTGGCGATGTCATCCTGCTGGGTCACATGATATGCAATTCAAACAAATCACACACGCCCTCTTCTGAGCACACAGAGCTGAAGAGATGGATGCAGGAGGTATGAAATGAGATCGTGGCAAAACCCCTTTAAGAACAAACATACAGTCCATATCCCGCTGTAACCCGGGGACTGCCTGTACTCTTTGTACTCTATTTACAGTCCCCTTTATGTATTTCCCTCTGTCTTCATCATGTTTTTTCCTCTACTTATCCATTATGGTACTTTCTCTACCTTGCCCTAAATCTTTTCCACATTTTACTTATGGTACTCCTTTTTTTTCTATTTAACTTACTTCCAGCTACATTTTCTTCTCTTTTGGCATTTTCTTAATAATCTCTCTTCACTTAACATTTTCTCTCTTTAGATGTTTCTTGCATTTGTTTATATTAAATGTATCTTACTTCCAGATATTTATTAAAGAAAGAGCATTGCCGTTGAGCCAAAAATGTTATCCTATAATCTGGATACCTTGTATACCTTATTGTAATGCCTACTACTTCTAGCATTCTGGAGGAATGTCATCTTAGTATGTAAAATAAAACCTGTTTGGAATTTCTGAAAAGTATCAGATTGGTGTGTCATGAATTACTCTACAGTATTTTGAGACCATTAAGCCAAAAATCGTGATGCCAAATATTTAAAGGGGTTTTATCGTTTGAAGCTTTCGAAGACTTGAGCGGTCTCGGTTTCAACTTCAAATCCAGGGCCAAGTCTCTTCTCTCAGTAGGCATGTCTCATCCCAGGAGCCTCACTGAAGAGTAGTGACATCCTCATTCTGTGTGAAGCAGGGGAAGGCAGAGGACATCAGCTCAGCAGCCCTCCTGCATGCTTCTCCTGGCTGTAGAGTTCTCATGCTTCTGGCTGCACAAGCTCCTTGTAACCAGATCATATGTAATGGTGTACTCAGTTATACACACAGCCTGAACTGATGAAACACATGTGAGGAATGCACACTGCCCTCACTCCTCCTCTGTTATCAGGCAGGAGGTAGAGCAGACTGCACAAGGCTGTGTTATATGGAGGGAGCACAGGGTATAAGACTGTGTTATATGAGAGGAGAGTGAGTCTATCAGCTAGTCAGTAATTGCTCAGATCCTTTACATAAAGCCAGCACATAGAGAGGATCTGAGACAGCCAGCAGCCATCTCAGGCAGTTAGTTTCACTTTTGATTTACACAGCTCAGAACAGAGTAAGTACAGAGTGCAGGCAGCCAATCACAGCACAGGGGGCGTTTCAAATCCAGGGGCATATACGAACAGGCTGAATGACATATCAGTCAGCCAATCACAGAAAAAGGGGGCGTGTCCCTCCCAGCTTCAGCAGAAATAGCTATAGGTGCACAGAAAAGCTCATATCTGCTATACCGAGTGACTTAGGTAATGCAAACCAATGGCAAAAGTGCTTATTTTTACTGTCCCCATTATTTGAGATATGATCTTTGTAGCAAGAAAACCTCTTTAAGCAGCCCAAAGACTACCAGTTTTACTTTAAATGGCTCCAAGATTTTGTTTTTTGCCATGCTTGCAAAATTGCACAAGGATTTTTAACAGTGTATTAGTCTTAAAGGGAATATGTCGCCATTTTTTTTTTTATTTATTAAAATCAAGACTCTGATCCATATTCTTTTCTTCTTAGCCGTTTTTATTTTCCGACTGTAGATTTCTCAATTCAGTCGTCTATATAGGATTGTGAGGACAGTCGTCTATATATGACTGAGGACAGCATTCTTGTCTGCACTGCTTTAACAGCAGTCAGAGAGATACTTTACAGCAGCTTCATGCATATAGAAAACCTTAAGACTGACTCAGTCCCATTGACTTCTATAGGAGAGTTTTCTAGGCATGCTCTGTGACCTGGGAAGAAGTCAGTGCGCAGGGAAGGGGAGAGGATGAGCGGTGACATCTCCTATTGTAACTGGTGGATCCTGCGTTATCTATACATATTGGGGTCTTCTTTCAGTTTGACCCGGTTTGTACTAATTATTAGCAGACTACTGAAAATCTCTCTCTATAGAACAGGAAATATCAGCCTATTTGGCCCCGTGGCCAAAGTGAAAATTGCAGGACTTATGAAAATATTGAAAGCGATATGGAAAACTAAAAAAAAAAAAAATTCCTAAAAAATATGTGTTTAACATATGTGAGTTAAACAATAATTTTTTGATGACATTCCCTTTAACTAGTTAAATTTCAGGCTACAGAAGTATTTCTTGCCTTATATTGATATTTCCTTAAGTCA
Source organism: Phyllomedusa bahiana (assembly GCA_025379985.1). NCBI lineage: Eukaryota > Metazoa > Chordata > Amphibia > Anura > Hylidae > Phyllomedusa > Phyllomedusa bahiana. The sequence continues at coordinate 7,377 of JAODAL010014040.1, forward strand.
GATGTTTCCCTAATAAACTATTTAACACTAAAATGTCTAAAGTGCTTCTGATCTGTTGATTAAAAATGTTTTTTTTACCTTCAAAAATATGAAAATTTCATACATGTGAATGGAAGCAGAAAAAATCTTTAAACAAAAAAAAAAAAAAGTTTCTCTGTATGCAGCTGTACCCTTCTATGTCCTCATGCTTTGAAAGGGATTGTTAAAGTATACCTCCTTTTCTAAATATCTTTAAAGCAACGGCACACCTGACCACAAAACCTTCAGAAAGTGCATTAACCTTTGATGCTCCGACTCCATAACAGAGCATCAACTGTACATTTTCCAACAAGTTCAGTCATCAAAAAGTCAACTACCACCTCTGGTAGATCCAACGGATCTGGTTCGTTCAACTCAAAAAAGGAACCTATAAAAACCATATATAAATTTGGAATACCTTGTGGTAGAAGCAGACCACCAAATTATCCAGGTGTTTGACAGAATGGGGAATTCTTGGTGCTCCAAGGTACTAAAAACCATGACAAAGTTCTACTTATTTAAGCATCTATTTTTGTATCCTATTTACAACTAAAAATTTTACTCATATATGAAAAGCGGAAAAATGTTTTTGCAGCAGACTGTTAAACAGGTAGCTAGTCGACTTGGTGTTGAAAGAAATCTTTATTGTAATCAAAGCAAGAAAAAGCTTCAACGAATATATCAATTGATTTGTATATAAATACAGAGTACAGCAAATGTTTAATTTACTTCTACTACAACATTTTAAATACCCCAAATCAGAAGTCAATAAAACCTTATCGTATTTTCACAGTATCTGTACAGTCTTGTTAAAGAAAAAGAAAACACAACATCTAGTCCCATGTCTACAAAAATGACACTGCAATACAAAAATATTTAAAACAGCTCAAGATCCCTGAACCTTTTCTTAGAGATGGCTCTGTACACAGCATGTTTTCCATTAACATAACAGATAAAACACACAAAAAGGAGAAGTGGATGTGCAATAGCAGGCATGTACTGCTACAATCAAAATACAACGCACAATCATACTGTACAGAATTCGAAAAATTCTCTAAATCAGCACAGAATAAACTGCTAAAAATAAAAAATTTCTACTGTATGTCCTGCTCTACCATCTCCTGTTTAACCCTTCTGTCAAATAATACAAAAACAGGTAAGACTAAATTAAATTGTGTGCTAAAAACACAACTATGAATTTATTCTAAGCACATGAGTTGCAAGTACCTGAGTGAATCATATGCAGCAACTGTGGTAGTATAGAATATTGGGAATATAAATGGTAATATTCATCCGGTGGGGGAAAAAAAAAAAAAAAAAAAAAAGTTTAACACATAAAATGGTAGTTACGCTGCACATTAGCTTAACCTGCAACAATATTAATAACTTAGCTGATAAACTAGGTGCATCTTTGTGTTATCCTAAAGTCTCCTCTTCAGTACACAATCAAAACCATTTCACCTTTTCAGCTGATAGGCTAGCAATTCAGTGAAAAAGGTAATTTGATGTAAGAGGTGCTGGAAAACATTATAGGGGAATTAACACAAAACTTCCCATTGAAGCAGTGGATTTAAAGAGTATTGATGTGATGAAGCGACACCATTTTATATTGTGTTCCTTTTACATTTCTGATTTCTCTTAATAATGACATTGTAGCAACAAAGGCAAAAGGCTCTTGGTCTTAAGATGTAAAGATAAAATGGTTAAACAGAGTGCCAATCGAGTACTTCGCGGGCCAGAAAGGATTTAGAAACATCCATTTATATGACACAATAGGTTTTTTATTTTTTTTTTACTTTTGATCGGTTAAAATATTGCTTGTGTTTCCTTCTTTCTTCCTGTCTTGTCTGCTAATGACTAGAGTTTTTACATGTGGAAATAGAACACAGACAAATTTTAGCTTTTTAAAGTCATCATAAAAGATTCAAGCAACCAAAGATGAATGGTTTCTGACCATGCAATCGCTCAAACATGTTTACACTGCACAATGATTAGGAATATTTGCTCAATGCAATTTTTTTCTTATAACAGTTGCCCTACTTTAAATGCCCCTTGTGGGGTGGCAAGTTATCAGTGGGCTATACAATGTGCTGTGACCACAATTACGGCAATGATTGATTTTTTTCATTCTGTTCTAAAGATGATAAAATATTTAGCACCTTAAGTGCTTGCTGGAGCACTATCTGATACATAGTTGCAGTCTCAAAAAGAAATATAAACACATTTGTTTTCAAAACTGGCCACTTTGTCTGATGTGGGTATAAAAAGTTAAGCCACTTGTAGCCATTTTTTAAAAAATTTGGCCAGCAGATTAGACTATAAATTCTAGAAATGCCCAAGAGTTGTGGAGTACAGTTTTAAAGGTTAAAGAAAAATGGCTACTTAAATATCTTTTTTACAGTTTCAATTTTCTTTATGGCTTCATTTTGACAATAGGGTTTGGGCAAACTCAACCATGCTGGTTATGTGAGATTCTCCATATAAAATCAAGTTTTAAAAGCACCAGTGCAAACAAAGTCTGCAATTCACTGCACAGTAAAAACTACAATAATTTACAGTATTGCTATGTGTATTACTTGCAGCCGCTACACGCCCATTATAGTAAATGCACATTTTTTTGTTGTTGACAAATATGACATTTCAGTACAGTTGGTTGGATTTTACAATGTTACCCTAATTTATCCATAAAAATAACTTCTGTAATTATATAATGCTTTAAAAAAAATGGTGTTCTAAAAAGCCACCTTTCCTGATATGGTGCTGGATACTAAAATGTGTGCTTAAAAGTCCTAAACACAATCTAATTCTTTTTTTTTTTTTTTAAATAATGCTGACACAGATTTTCAGTTACCAGTTCTTTTGTGCAAATTCAATGAAATTCAAGAGAGTGCAAATTAAGTGAAATATAAATAGAATATTAGTGACCTAGATGCATATATGATCAGAATTAATGACCTGACAAACCTGTTACAAAGACATGCATTTCAGAAAACATACTGGAAAGCTTAAGTGGACTTACCACCAAAACATACATACATACAAAAAAAAAAATCAGCCATTTACCCAATTTCACATGGGAAACAACAATAGCACTAAGTGAAGGTATTTAATAACCCAATGACTATCGTGAGGGTGTATCCTTAAAATGTTTCAGTCCAGAAGAAAGTTGACCACTTCACATAGGTGTTTGGTTCACTTAAAAAAAAAAACAAAAAAAAAACAAAGACTGGATGGAAGAACACATTTAGCAACTAAGCAAATGTTACATATAAGACATCTAAAATTAGTGATGCTTTAAAAAAAAAAAAAAATTCAGCAATTTTTTTGTATAGGAAAAATGAAAGCTGCAACAAAGCAAACATGGGTGTGCCCGATTTTTTCTCTTTTATATCAGTACAAGTGCTTGTGCGTCAAGTATTAAATGCAAGGCTTGTCACATGGCAGGTTTTTTAAAATAATAAAAAAAAGTAATTATAAATAAGGCACTGTACTTTTAACATTCTTGGTTAAAAAACAAATCAAAAAGTAACTCACACTTTAAGCACCACTGGAGGGAGATAAAAGGGGGGACAAAGTTAACTTCCCCACAATCCAAGCATCATAATGCCTATGTAAAACGGTTATCCGTAGATATCAAGGGTTGTTACAGCTTATATGAAAGTTTACAATTAATGCAAAACAATGTACACAGTTTCCAGCTTGTCATTTAAATTCAAGTGATCGTCCTTTGCGAGTGGGAGGCTCCAGCTGCGACCTCTTTTTGCAGTGTCTTACTTGCGATGCTACATTAATTCTTTTTGAGGAGACCGTGCATATTTTTTTACGCAGTTCTTTTTTCCTATGTGAAGATGACAACCTCGTGATTTTAGATGAACTTGACAACTTTGGGGGAACTTGACTTTGTTTAGCTGATCTGGTCTGACGCTTATGAACAAGTTGTGATTTAAGGGACGGCATTTGCATCGGAGTTTTTGCTTTTCCCTTCATGAAACTTGTTTTATAGACACCAGCTTTTCCCATGTGTTTCTTTGGAGCCTGTGAAGTGGAAGTCAAGCCTATTTTACTCAATTTGCTGACTTTACCTTTTGTGGATACTGCATTTTTGTTGACATGAGGTCCTTCTTTAAAAAATCCTTCCTGGACTTCAATTTTCCTCTTTTTATTTGGCTGTGCAATTGGTTCTTTGAAGTCATTTTTGGAACGTTTTTTACTTTTTGTATTTATCACTGGAGATTGAGTGGTAAGGGAGTTTGGAACTTCTTGCAAGCGCAATTCTGAACTTGACATTCCTTTTATATTTTCACCATAGCCCATTTTACTTTTTTTATTAGCTGTTGTACACTCTTTATTTTTATTCACTGAATAAGATGGATATTTAAGATTTTCATGCAGTCTACTGTATTTTTGCAAGATATGAACAGAAGCAATCTTTTTAGTTTTGACACATGATTCTAGCTTTTTGCAGTCATTAGGTCTTTGTTCAGCATCTTTAGGAACCTGGTTAAGTGGTTCACTGCTTACTGTTGTATTCAGTGAATTCTGAGTTGTTAAGTCATTGCATGCAGGAAAAACTGAAGCAAATTTCTTAAGATGTTTTTTCAAGCGTTGAGCCTGCAAAGTGTGAGGGTAGAGACTTTGGGCTGAATACTTTGGTGATTGAATCATTGGCAGCTGATGTTCCTCAGGAAGACGAGTGTTTAATTGCTTCACAATGACTAAAGACTTTGTTTCTGTTGTTTCCATAAACCAGCTGCAAATATCTGATAATTTAGAAGAATTCATAAACAACATTTGCACTGGAGAACATCTTGGGGAATCCTCAACATGTTTAGATCTCCGAACTCTTTTCTTTGTTTTCCAAATCTCTTTTAATTTATCAGCTTTATTTTTGGACTTTGCTAAATTTGCCGTTTCCCGTTCTATTGGAATCCAGTTTTTGTGAACAGCTGTGTACTTGTCATTAAAATCAGATATACGCTGCTGATTTTCTTCTTCAGAACACCAGTCCATAAATTTCAGCCTACTTACTTGCTTATTAGAACCATTTTTTTTTGCTCATTTTTTGTGGACTGGTTCCCTTGCTTACCAGATTTACAGTACTTCATTTTATGCTTTACTGCTTGTAAAGGAACAAGTTTGGTGTTGCTCCTGGTTCGAGAGGTGAAATTTGAGACTTTTTCTGGTTGTTTTTTATTATAGGTCTGAATCTCCAACTGAGAAGTATTTCCTAAACTATTTGCACCACATTTACATTCTCCATCCACCATATTTGGGTAATTGTGATTTTCTTTTACAAAAGATACTATTCGTTCATTGGAATCAATTTTAAAATATATTTTGAGGTTTTCCGACATCTTAAAAGGGGATGAACAAGTAGCTTTAAAAACGCTTTCATAAAGTAGAGGTTTTCCCTCTCTACAATGTCCATTTAAAGAGGCTGCACAATAATGTTCACTGGTCTCATTAAAAGAGGAAACCATAATAGTGGAAGCATAGGGCATATTCTCAGTTTTTAATTCCACCGACCTCTGTGTTGAGTCTGTGTCTTTAATGTAAGATAACAGAACCTGAAGTGAAGGAGCGGTCTGTAAAAATGAGTCACCATGGGCTTCGCGACTTCTAAGACATCTATCAGTTGGGGCAGGAAGTTTTTTATGTCTCTTTGAAGGCGTAGTATGTTTACTGGAATTGCTAATTATTAAAGAGCTGACAGTTTTGGCTAAACTAACTGCATCTAGGCACCCATCACCATTTACCTCTTTGGCATTTAAGGGCTCCTTTAATGTAGTCATAGTATCGCTATCAACAAAATCCTCTTTTGCAACATTTTCTTCAACAATTTTTGCACATGTATTTAAATGCTCAGCAGGTATAGGAAAATTCCGTTTACTAAGTAAAGGCTGTAGGCTCTCTTTATTTTCCAGTACTGAATCTTTTTGTGTCTCTATTTTAACAGAATCATTAAGAACAAGGCTTTGCCCAACATTAACATTTTCTAATATTTTTAAATCTAGGGAGTCCATGTTTTCTTTGACCACAATCTGCTCCGAATGCTCTTGAAAGTTAATTAAACTACTAGACGTACCAATTTCAACTATGGAAGTTTCAGCAATTTGACTTTCAGAATTTGCTATAGAAGTAGCATTGGAAAGGTTTTCGGAATACATCTGTATTAATAATGGCTGGTCGGTGGTAACATTCGGGGTAGCAATGGCCACTTCATTTGAATTTTCAGGTAAAATTTTGGTATTGTTAAGATTTAAAGACCTAATATGTGGAAGAACTGTGTCAATAGTCTCATTTGTAGACAAAGATGAAAATGCAATGGAAGGATTTGCATGGCTGTGTTGTAAAGTAGCAGATGCATCTTCCATTGCTATACCATGTGGAAAAAACTTAGGGTTAGCATCAGGTTCAGAAAGGACCTGGTTATTTTTTAATGAAACAATGACCTCCATGTCCAGTGATGGGGTACCTGAGCTGTCTTCTTTAGCACAAGAATTATTGGAATTAGAGACGCCAAAGTCCTGATCTATAGCCAGGTTAGCTATACTTTTTTCACGATCATTTACACTTGAAGAATGGGCATCTATTTGTCCTACAGGGGAATTCAGTTTTGTCTTTGGAACATTAACATTTTTATTACATTCCAAGTCATTTGCAAAGTCATTACTTGGGTCATGTGCGTTTTCAGGTTCAGCTTTTGCAATAGAGAATACAGCTATCAAAGAATCAGAGACATTATCTACTGGTTCCTTAGCCATATCCAAACTCTGATTACAGTGATTTTCAGAGTCATCACTTCTGAAAGAAACTGGCATTGTCTCCTTCATTTCATCATTCTGGGATACAGAATTAAAACTGTGCTTTTCTACTGTTTTCTCTTCTACATAGATCATTGATTCAACATCTGTGGAAGGTAGTGTATCAATCAAGCCATTAGGAATCAATAAAGCTTCAGTAACATGTAATGCTGAGTTTCCTTTGTCCTCAACTTTTGAGCTTTTTACCAATGTGCGAACAGTAGACAATTCACAGCAGTCATCACTGAACCGATATCCTCGGGTACTTTTCCTTGCAGTATTTCGATGACAAACTACAGACTTATGATTTTCAAAGTGGCATTCAGTGGTAACTGGCTCACTAATGTAAACTACATCAGATTGTTTATCACAATCACTTGTCATTAAAAGATGAGAATTCTTACATTTCACGGTTTTTAAGCACTTATTTTCATGCAACTTGATTTTTTGTAAAGCTGACCCAGAGTGGTCATTAAAATTCTGAAATGGACCCTCACAAAGGTTTCCAAGCTTCTTTACCATCACTGTAGTTACAGAATTTTCCTGCTTTAATTTACAGTCACTGCAGTCCAAGTGTGTCTGCTTAGGGTTAATGCATTGTGTGTTTTCTTTATCTGCAATTTTGGGGCTGTTTGTAGAAAGTTCAGACCCTTGCGAATCATTAGACATGTTTAATGCAGAGTTACTATGAGAAAGAACACTGTGTTCTAAAAAAATAGCGTGACTTTCAGGTATTTTTGCAAAGGTGGGTCATGTCTTCTCCTCTGTGGTTGGAAGCCCTACAGAATTATTCGTAATGATTTGAGCTGTGGTATGAGATATATTAATGGGATGCTCCTCCTTGGATTCCGAGGAAACGGGAGCCTTAAAAAGATAATCTGAACAATGTGACATTTCATGGTGAAAGTTGTCTTCATGTAGATCTGTTGGAGTATTTATAGAAACTTGACCATTTAAGTATGATTGAGAGACAGATTTGTTTACCTCCATAAAGGAACAGGAATCATCACAGTCTTCTACATTAGCATTTTCAATCTGAGAAACTGAGGCACTTCGACTTTTAGATTTCATTATGGAGTCTTCAGTGCATAAATTGTTCAACACAAGAATGAACTGCTTTTGGTGATGTGAACACAGCTTGACCATGAACTTTTCCAGTGATAAATTTGTTGAATTGTTAGGGTCTATTGCTTTTCTCTCTGAATCCTGAGTACTGGAAAAAAAGAAGGGGGGGGGGGGGGACATTTAGTGAGGCAATTACACATCATTAAAGTCAACACATTCCTAGCAAATTCTTCCTATTGGCAAGATAGAATTGCTGTAATGCTTTGTAAACGTTTAGAAAAACAGCATACAAGGATCTAACCTGCAAAGCTTTAAGTTAATTTAGCAAAATATCCTTGAACATTCCAGCAGCAGAAGTGCAATTCTTCTAAATAAAAAAAACTTGACAGTTCTTAAGCTTAAACACACTGTATCTTTAATGCTTCAAGATATTAGTAAAGAGAACTAATATCACAGAAACGCACATCAGCTTAGTTGATACATTTTTGAAGAGTTGGAGGTGAAAAAGAGCATTTGTATATCAAAACCATAAAATGAATAAGATTCCTCATTGACTATGAGCACGGTAATGTGTTCTCATTAAAGTAGATCTGTTGATTTTGGGATTTTGTCTCTCCGCACAATTTGTTTTGAAAAAGAAAATAAAAGTAAAATTGACAAGACAGCACAAATGTATAAAGTAATATTAGCATTAATGTGCACATTTTCATAAAGAATACACTGGCATAAAAAGGAAGAGCATCTTTACTCACTTTAAGGAATATGATTCAACTATTTTTAATGGCTTGATACGATCCGCAAACTTGTTAATACTTATAGGAGGATACTTCTTACAGTCAAAATAGTGTGCGCAGACCTTCAGGTATGCTAAAAATGTCCATTTTAATATCCACAAAATCTATGCCTTCAATAGCCTGGCTTTTAAACAATCCATCAAGATTTTGGTGCCTCAACTATGTGCCATACAACTTGGGATGTCACAACATTTTATTTTTCCCCCAAATCAGCAACGAATAGTTGTACAAGAGAAATTTTGCATTATCAAAGAGTGCAATTGTAAACATATTGAATAACTTATTTTGCATCTGGAAAGTCTCACATATTTAATGTCAGGCAATGAACATTAATCGGATGTAAGAAATTAACTGACCCACTACATTATAGGAGCTCAGTTAATCTGCTAAATGACAAGCTTGTTGTCACAGATTGGCTTTGTTAATAACTGGTAAAGCACTAAACACTAGTAAAAGAGATTAAGCAATCCATTGCTTAATCAGTTTTAAAGCTATATACGGCCAGAATGATCACTTCCTCTGTCCAGGTGTGTTAAAACAAAGCTATTTTCAGTGAGGTCTTGGAACGGAATCGCAAGAATATTCACTGAAAAATTCTATAGTTTCAGTTCTCCACGGTTTAAACGGAGATATATATATATATATATATATATATAATTAGGATAAATATATATTTCTTTTCTTTCATTTCTTTTAGTAATTATGAATATTTTGAATATTGAACTGAATCTCAGAGAATCTGAGGATATATTTTCACACCTAGCAAAACTGCTGTTCCAGGTATCTGTACTCCACAGGTAAAATCGACAGCAGCCCATCCACACCAGATCACAGAAAAATCTGCAAATAACATTTGGAAGAAGTGTAACCCCCCCCCCCCCCAAAAAAAAAAACAAACCAAACTTTACATATGGATTAAAAGTTAAATTTTAGCCGTAGATTTTGTTTTTGTGATATTCTTGATATCCCCAACTTCCTCCCAAAAGAACCCACGCTCTAGCGTCACCTCCACCATATTCCCATGGCAGCGCATTTCCACTCTACCTTGGTTTTCACCACACAGCTAGCCTTTAATATTTAAGTCAAATGCGGTTACAGCAGCCTGTGATTGGCTACAACAGTCACACAGGCCGTGACATCATTGCTGCAGTCTGGCAGAATGGAGAACCCGCGGACAAAAGACGTGTTGCTATGGGAATGCCAGTGTTTTCATCATTGACTGCAATGGAAAAACATCCACAACATATCAGCAACATTTACTAGTTAAAAATTGCCATGCTGCAACACCCTTCCATTAAAGAAGGAAAACCCCACAGTCACTGAAATAAATTAATAACAACTACTAACAATCAAACATTGCTCTTGAGTTGCGCTTCAGCTGAAAAATAAAAATGAAAGACACTGGACAAAAATGATGTTACCCTTAGAAAGATTGAAAATAATTCAACCTCAGGGACATGTTAAACTAGGGTGTGTCCTGTAACTCGCATCGTAGGTTCCCTCAAAATTGTAATCAGTCTGCCTATTTAAAGGGTAAAATGTAGTCACTGTGCCGTTTGGTATCATGGTGTGTACCACACTGAGCATTGACTAATGGAAGCTAAGGAGAGATGTCTCAGGAGATTCGGGGAAAAAAAAAAAAAAAGTATAGATAAACATCTCCATCTAATACAAACAGGGTACATCAGTGCCAGATCGCACCACCCGTCACCATTTTCACCAAAGTGGACTTCGTAGAAGATGACCAAGTAAGAAAACACTGTTGAAAGCAAGTCACAAAAAAGCAATACTGGAAACTGCCAAATGCATATTGACAAGCCACAAAGCTTATGAGAGAATGTGCTTTGGACAGATAAGACAAAACTGGAGTTTTTTTGGCAAGTCACATTAGCTTTCTGCTCAGACGCAAAAATGAAGCATACAAGGAAAAGAACATTGTACCTAATGTGAAACATGGAGAAGGCTTGGTTATGCTTAGATGCCACTTTGCTGCATCTGGCACAGGGTGTCTAGAATCTGTGCAAGGTACAAATGAAAAGGCTTGCAAGGCATTCTGGAGCAAAATGTCAGTCACAGTTCATCTGTCCTCCAACAGAATAAGGATCCAAAACACAGCGAAAAACATCCAAGAATGGCTAAGAGCAAAACATTGGACAATTCTGAAGTGGATTCTATGAGCCCTAATATTAATTCTACGGAGTATCCGTGGAGGAGCTGAAACATGAAGTCTGGAGAAGACACTCTTCAAACCTGAGACATTTGGACAGCAGTTTGCTCACAAGGAGTGGGCCAAAATACCTGTGGACAGGGATAGAAGTCTCACAGATTTACAGAAATCATTTGTTTCCTATGATAGCCTCAAAAGGTTGTGCAATAAGATATTAAGTTAGGATTACCATCATTGTTGTCTAGACCCGTTTCATTAGTTAGTTTTTTTTAACATTTTTCGGTGAAACAACAAATGGAAAGCAACGCTCAATTTCCAGCAAATTTAAATTGCTACATTTGTCAGTTTCAACCTATTTCAGTGACCATTGTAGGTTCTCTTTTTAACGGACGTACACCAACAATTTTGTCCATGTTTCTATGTACACTGCTCAAAAAAAAAAAAAAAAAAAAAAAAAGGGAACCCAACCAATACAATGTAACTCCAAGTCAATCACACTTCTGTGAAATTAACATGTCCTGTTATGAATCAATACTGATTGCAAATCAATTTCTCCTGCTGTTGTGCAGATGGAACAGACAATAGGTAGAAATGATAGGCAATTAGCTAGACAACCCCTATAAAGGAGTGGTTCTGCAGGTGGTAACCACAGACCATTTCTCTGTTCTCATGCTTTTTGACTGTTTGGTCACGTTTGCATTTTGTCTTTGCTGTCATACCTAGAGGTAGCATGGGGAAGTGTCTACAACCCACAAAAGTTGCTTAGATAGTGCAGCTCATCCAGGATGGCACATCAATGGGAGCTGTGGCAAGAAGGTTAGATGTGCCTGTCAGCAAAGTCTCCAGAGCATGGAGCAGATACCAGGAGACAGGCCAGTACACCAGGAGACAGGCCATTACACCAGGAGACAGGCCATTACACCAGGAGATGTGGAGGGGACCGTAGGAGGGCAACAACCAAGCAGCAGGACTGTTCCCTCCTCCTTTCTGCAGGGAGACCAGGAGGAGTAGTGCCAGAGCCCTGTAAAATGACCTCCGGCAGGCCACTCACATCCATCCATGTGTCTGCTCAAACTGTCAGAAAAAGACTCCATGCGAGTGGTATGAGGGCCGTCCATAAGTCAGTGTTGTGCTTGCAGCTTAATGGCTTGTTCACTAGGAGTTTTCACTCCGTGTTACAAGCGCTTTGTGGATCTGTCTTGGGGACCGACAGAGCGGACCCCAAGACAGATCTAACAATTAGCAGTGAGATTATCACGGCTTGCTATGACGAACACATGAGAGATCGCCGCTGCGTGTTTCAAAAGCGCTGCTCGGGTCAGTCTTGCAAAGAATTGACATGCAATTCTTTGCAAGATGGACCCGAGCGTCGCTTTTGAAACACGCAGCGGCGATCTCTCATGTGAACGCCGCTGCGTCTTCATAATAGCGAGCAGTGATAAACTCACTGCTAAGTGTTAGATCCGTCTTTGGGTCCGCTCTGTCGGTCCCCAAGACGGATCTACAAAGTGCTTCTAACATGGTGTGAAAACTCCGTGTGAACAAGCCCTAACACCGTGAAGGGCGATTGGCATTTTCCACAGAACACCAAGATGTGAGAGAAGAGAGCAGGTTCACACTGAGCACATGTGACAGTCTGGAAATGCTGTCAAGAACATTCTGCTGCCTACAACATTCTCCAGCAAGACTGGATTGGCAATGGGTCAGTAAAGGTGTGGGGAGGCTTTTTTTTGAGGGCCGCACAGCCCTCCATGTGCTAGCCAGGGGTACCCTGACTGCCATTACATTCCAGGATGAGATCCTCAGATCAGTTGTGAGATCATATGCAGGTGAGACCTGGGTTCCATCTGATACATGACAATACTAAGACTCATGTGACTGAAGTGTGTCAGCAGTTCCTGCATGAAGGAGGCATGGATGCTATGGACTGGTCTGCCTGTACCCCAGACTTGAATCGAGCACATCTGGAATATCATGTCTCGTTCCATCCACCAACACCACGTAGCACCACAGACTGCCCAGGAGTTGACTGATGCTTCAGTCTTGGAGGAGATTCCTCAGGAGCATGCCCAGGGGTTGTAGGGAGGTCATACAGGCACACACGCGCACACAAACACGCACCGTACGTGCGCGCGCACACACACACTACTGTGTGTCATTTACTTGTCTTGAGGAATTTCCACTTTAATTGGATCAGCCTTAAAGGGGTTTTGCCACGAAGTAAAATAGACATGGGAAGTTTGTAAATTAAATAACATTTTCACCATTCATCATCACTAAAAATTCTCCACAGCTCATCTCCAGGGGATACGACCAGGAGCTTCTCAGTCCTGGTCGCACATGCTCAGACCACCTCTCCTCTCAGGTAGCTACTGAGTGTTCAAACTCCAGGTGCTGTCACTGTACTCCTGTGCTCTTAGTAATTAAACAATGCAAATAAATTAAAAAAAGAAACCTCAATGAGGTATGTGCATTTATAAAGAGAAAAAAAAAAATACAGGTTTGATTCCTGCAGGGATTTGAACCGAAGACCCTTGTGCCTGGAGGCAAAAGTTTTACCTCTGAGCTACAATATAGCTACTTACAGTTCTACACAGAAAAAGACCTTTCTTTGACTAGAGAGGAAAGGCCTGGTGATGTCATCCTGCTCGGTCACATGATATGCAATTCAAACAAATCCCCCCCCCCCCTTTCTGAGCACACAGAGCTGAAGAGCTGGATACAGACAGTATGAAATGAGATCCTGGAAAACCCCTTTAAATTAGATTTTCCACTTTGATTTTGAGTATTATTCCAAATCAAACCTCTATGGGATATTAATTTTGATTTTCATTGATCATTTTTGTTTTATTGTTCTCAACACATTTCACTATGTAATGAAGAGTTGCAACTGGAATATTTCATTCATTGAGATCTAAGATGTGGTATATTATTCTTGCCTTTATTTTTTTGAGCAGTGTACACTTTGGGTGGATTTTTCCACTGCATGTGAAAGAGAATTCTTAAATCTCATTCATTTAGGTGGAACTGTGTTCCATCACAGATTTTTAGCACGTAATACGCTGCAGAAAATCTGCAATGTGTGAATGTTTTAACAGTGCACAGCTGCATTCACAATTTTGCCAATAACTACTGGAAAGCCTTAAACTCACTTAGCAACTTACCTTAACTACTATACAGCACTACACTTCCCAGAACAAAAATACAAAATCTGGGATACAATATGTGACTCCACAAAAGATACAAAATACTAATTTTTGCGAATTGGAATTTCTGCACTTAAAATTTACTTAAAATTGGGGGAAAATTGGTATTAGACAACTGCAGGCATGAAACGGTTAAGTCAGAAAAGCAACTCGGGCATAGGAGAAACTAAGATTATCAAATGGTTACTTGTGTTTGCAGGTAGAACATGCACAAAATTGCTGTGGCCTCAAAACACCTTCATTGTGTTTCCAATCTTCCACATCATAACTCGTTAACAGGGATCTGTATGTTCAGAAATGTGTAAGCGTCTGTATCAATGTACACCTAGCTTCACTGGATTAAAGAAAGAAGCAAATATTTTATTAGCTGTGCTGGAATCTCATATTGGGTTTACAGAACAACCTTAAGTGTTTCTTTTGCAAGAGATGACACTGGACAGCATATGACTTGTTTCGCTGTGCTTAAAGAGATTACAAAAAACAGGAGTGTGCTTGCTTAACACTTGGGTTGTGGCTGTATAAGCTGAAATTTATTGCGTATAATTTTTAAAGCATACCTCCAAAATGTCAAATCAACTCCCCATAAACCAACAGCAAAAAAATGATAATTTTGTGATGTGACAGAGAAAAAGTAGATTCACATACACAAAACAGCAGAATGGGGAATATTAGACAGCAGTAAGGAGCAGTGTAGCTGTGAGTCATGCACTGAGGTGAGCTAAAACATTCACTGCACAGCCAGCACCATTTCCGTCTGTCTCTCTGCCTCTTCTACCCTCTCAAACGACTACAAAGGGCAGCTGCAACTTAAGTTCTCAGTGAAATAGGATCCGGTCTTCAAAATACAGATTTTCCTACAGATTGATGACTTGGAAATAATAAAACAAGGGGGTGGAGGATTTATGGAAAAGGTTGTGCTATAAGAGATGCACGCAAAAAGAACCCCCCCCCCTCCAACACACACCTTGTACACATATGCAAGTTTGCTACAATTGTTCACACAAAACTTAAAAGGGGCTTTACCATGAAATAAAATTGATGTGGGACGTTTGCAAATTAAACAGTTTCAACATTAAAAAATTCTGTACCATTTTTGTTTTTGCTGCCACCTTATTGATCCATAGTGTAAAACTCTTTAGGGGATACAACTAGTGACGAGAAATCCTCAGTCATCACCTCTCCTTTCAAGCAGATACAGTCAGTCTCTTTCCCGTTTAGTAATCACATACATACACTGCTGAGCGAGTGTTCAACCCCAGGTGCTGTCATTCTACTCATTAGTAATTAGTAAAACAGTGCAAACATAGAAAAAAAAAAGAAGCCCCGATCAGGTATGTGCATTAAGAAAAATACCAAAAAAAAAAAAAACTAAGTTTGGTTCCTGCAAGGAATTGAACCTAGGACGCTTATGCTAAAAGGGGAGAAATGCTAACCACACCACTACATTGTAGCTAATTACAACTCTTTACATAAACAGACCTTTGTTTGATTAGTGAGCACACTGTGGGGAAAGGCATGGTGATGTCAAGCCTGCTGGGTCACATGATATGCAGTTCAAATAAATCCTATATGCTCACTTTTGAACACACAATGCTGAAGTAGAACAAACCAAGCATGGAATGCCTTCATGGTAAAACCCCTTTAAGTAATTTCTATGACAAAATTTTCTTCAGTTCTACAAAACCATACCTTAAAAGTGTCTTAAAGTCAACATCAGATTAGAGTGTCTGCTAAGCCAATTAAAATTAACTCTTACCGACACGTGACGTATGGATACATGCCCGCTGCTTATCAGCATGGGGTTGTGTCGAGTCCATTCCACAGACGGCAGGTGTCAGCTGATTATTACAGCTGACAACTACTGCCTATGGAGTGGGCTCACATGTCATGTACACTCAACAGGCAGTGGGTGCCAGTTGATTATTGCAGCTGACACCCGCCACTAATGGAAGGAATCGGCTGCTGTTAAGACATTAGTTTTATGTACCCAAAAATGTGGAATAAAGAGGAATCAAAAAGTCACATGTATACCAAAATGGTACCATTGAAAACAATTAAGCATGCAAAAATGGGGGAAAGGGGTGTGGAGATGTTATTGGTCACAGAAAATTACTAAAACCCTACATATTTAGGATCACCGGATTTGTACCTGAATCTGACCTGAAGAATATAGACAACACATAATTTATACCTAGGAGTGAACTCCAAAAACTTCACAAACATGGCACAAGTACATTTTGTTCCCTCACATATCACCCCACTTAGAATATTTTTCAGTTTCCCCATTACATTCTATGGTTTGGCAATGATACCACTAAAGGCATGTTCACACGGCTTAAAATGGGCCGTTTTCGGCCCGTAATTACGAGCCGAAGAGCGCCAATTACGGGCCGAACACGGCCCAGTCATTACGGTAATTCACTGGACTCATAGAGAACTATGGATTAAGTCTCCTCGCCCCACGGCGAATCCGCCGGGCGGGGAGATAATCGACATTTGAATTACTAGCGGCGTATAAGCACTGCTGGCAATTCAAGTCAATGGGCCGGCGAAGTGCCGGCCCCCCACTCACTCCCCCGCTCCCGCCCACACGGCGTAATTGCGGGGCGTAATTACGTCCCGCAATTAAGCCGTGGCAACAGAGCCGAAAACGTACAACTTGTCCAGGGGAAAAAAAAAAGCCCTTGTATGACTTGGTACAGCGATGATGAAAAATAAAAATCTTGTTGTTATGGCTCTTTGAAGATGAAAAAAAAAATAAAAAAAAATGAAGAGCCATAATATGACCATTCAGTGGGAAGAGGTTCATAAAACTCCCTTAAAAGGGGAGAATTTAGATTTTTACCAATTTCATCCAAAATATGACTACTGAAATTAAGGAAAGATGGGAAAGATGGCGTTACTGGTTTCTCAATTTTAGGCTCAGATCTGTACATTTCAACCTCTACAAAAAGAAACAAAAGCAGACTGTTTCTTCTGTCAGCTACTGGTCATATACAGATTTTTAATTTTAGTCCCCAAATCTCCCAATAGGTTCTAACAAAGAAAAAGATAGCATAATGCCTTCCTTTTAAAGCATACTCCAAGCAGTATTAAATGCATGCAACTGCACAGTCGCCATTTTTTTAGGCTTTGTCATTTTACACAAAAAATTTTTAAGCAAAATTTAGACCATTCATTTTTTAAAAAAAAAAGGTACCTCTACTCAAGCTGCATGCTATGAAATAGTCAACATATAGCTTCAATAAAGAAAAGCAAAACATGCCTCCTTTGTCGTGACATGTAGCACCTATCACCATTTACATTTTTGGAACTCACAAACTCTTAAATTACTGCTCACATTTCTTCTGCTGCTTACACATTCCTTAACTGGTATAGAAAGGATACAGGTTTTTGACAGAAAGCAGATGGAAAATATTACTTTTTTCTCCCTTGCAAAAAATGACAAATGTCCGACAATCACCTATTCATTGATCACGTGAGTGAGCCAAATACCGATCTTAAAAAGTGACTACTCGCACGTGCATCATGTGACCGCTGAGGCTTGTGAGCATCTTACAAATACATGGGCAGTGTACAAGCCATCATTGCTGAAGAATCAGTGAAGAACACCATAGCGTCACCACCTCCACAATGGTGGCAACAGGACAAAGAAGAACCCGTTCATTTTTCCTTGGTTTTAAAGTAGTGTGTTTTATGTTTTTTTTTTTTTTTTTTACAGAACCTAAACTTTTAATTTTCCGTCAACATAATATAAAGCAGTCAAAGCACACAAGAATATACCATCAAAACCTCCACACAGCTGGATTTGCCAATATTAAAATGTGTATTCTATCAGGGAGATAAGCCTTACAATTGGTGGTATTCTAAACGGTTGGCTACTCAAATAATCACTTTAACCATGCTCCTTTTAAACAGTTTCTTGCAATGGTTGTGTGGCCAGTGGTCGGAATAAGGGGATGTTCACACGGCGTTTTTGGATACGTTTTCGACCCAAAAACGTATTCAGAAGCACTACGTAAACCGCATCAAAAACGCAGGTGCGTGTTTGGATGCGTTTTGACTGCAGCAGAATTGACATGTCAATTATTTGAAAAGATCCAAAAGACGCATGAGAGATGCATGTAAAACACGTGTCGTCTGAACGCCGTGAAAGCACTGTAGATCACACTGCACATTGTTAGATGCCCGTTTGGATCCGTGTTTGACCCTGAACAGACCCAAACATGCATCTAAAAACTTATTCAAAAAAAGCAGTGTGAACATCCCCTAAAAATGTTCACATCTGAGTCGGGCTAAAGTAATTTCTGAGGGCTAAGCCCAAGTCTACACAGGTCATGTCTGTGTCCACTTTATTCAATTTCAGGTATTAACATGATATCTGATGAAGGAGTGTAAAGTTGGCTCAAAATGAGGTTGTCTTCTGCTAGACCTCTGGTGGGCCAGTACAACGTTGGATTTGACACTCCAACTTTATCCAGTGAAAAGATAACATTTTGAGCCTGGAATACACCTTTAAAGGGGTTGTCTCACTACATCGATTCATCTTACCTCAGTCCTGTTTACTCAGTTTCATTTTTGAATTAAGAACATGTTTACTGGCTACTACTGGCCTGCAGTAACGAAAACCTCAGATCTGTAGCTATAGCGACCAGCGACGACAGCTTATAGAGAGAGCTCAAACAGGACTGTAGCTATAGCGATCTGATGAACTGACGCAGGCCATACAAGATATCTAGGAATAGGTAGGACACGGTTACTGGATACATAATGCAAAGAGACTTTTTTTTTTGCTTGAAGACAAATTTCAAATGAATTTTTGAAAACACTTCTTTTTCATAGATACAATACTGCTGAGGAAGGAACTAGAGAAACCCAGAGTAGTCTCAGAATCCATATTGAGTAAGCAACAATTGGAACCCTCTTAAAATAAATTATGAAAGGACAGAATTTTTTTCACAACAAATTTATTAGAAGAATAGTGGTTTTGAAAAGTCTAGCATCCAGTGAGAACTACCATACACAACATTACAGCTGGGAATGTATTTTTGTAGATTTTAAAATGGCATGGTCAAATAATACAATGGAACCATTAAATTTTACACATGCACGACGACAGAATCAGCGCTTTCAACATACAATGGCAAAATAAAAAAAATAAAAAATTCATAAATGAACCACATGGATTTTTTTTTTTTAAGTTTAAAAGTACTTATCACATACATTAGACATATCTTATTTAGTCCAGTCAAAATCAGAACTGCATTTAAAAAAAATTATGTAGTGCAATCAAACAAAAAAAGTAATTGTGATCATAAGTGCTCTACTACATAAGACATTGATCATAGCAAAGAACGAAAAAGTTAAAATCACACAGTACATAAAAAAAAAATCTGTAAATAAATATAAACTACAGTACAAGAGAAATATTAAATTATACAATTCTGTCAAACTGTAAACAGCATATTGAAATGAGGTCAATAAGTGTGTAGAAGGGGGTTCCTGTTTGGACAAAGTTTATACAAGTTCCATAAATTAAATACATAAAGAAATATTGTTAAAAAGTAGTCATTAAACTTGAGCCTGATTTTCAAAAGAATCTTTTCAAGGTAATATAAAGGATAACCCTCATTAGCCTTAAGTGGCTTGGTAAATGAGTAAATTGTGAGATTACGTTTAACTCAAAGGTACATTTGATTATTATGGTATCATTTTTGTATAAGGGGAAATAAAAGAAAAAAAACAAAATACAGGAACCCCCGTGCTCTCTGTTCAGTAGTAACTGAAAATACAGAATGCCACTATAAGTGTCTGAGGCACTGTGTGCTGAGGAGTTAATATGCAGCTTTTACAAACCGTTTGGCTGAGTTATACCTGGATACCTGAAGTGAGGTTTTTTTTTTTGTCTTTTTAAACTTTACATTCATCAAGGATGTGCTACAAGCACGTCAAATAGGAAACAAAACAAAAAATAAAATACAAAATCACTGCTAAATTTAAGTAGAGAATACAAGTACCTGAATCAAGTGAGTAGTGAGTAGAGTGTCCCTGAGGGTTTTAAGCAGTGTGTACATATGTTGAATTCCTAAATAACATTTTAGCCTGAAAGCAACAGCAAGAGGAGGAAGGAGGGGAGAAAAAAAAAAAAAAAAAAAAAGCTAGAGAGCTCAGAAATCTCAAAGCAGAGGCTACAATTTATGCAAAAAAACATTAATGTCTATTTTGTACAAGGTTTTTTTTCTGTCTAGCAGCAGTGAACTGCTGTACAAACACATCCCATCTGTAATCAACACATGGGAGTCAGATAAAACATCTTTACTTTAAAAATTATATAAACATTTATATCCTGAAAAGTTATCAGTTTACAATCAAATGCATTCATGGGCTAGAAATACTTCTGCAACCGCATTTCTGTATGCTGGTAGAATAATTACACTAGTCTACTCAATACGTAAAATAATCCAAAATGCAGGAATTTCATCCTTTCATGTGCATTAAATATCAGTTTTTTTTTCCACTGAAAGAAAAGTACACAATAAAAAGTGGAAATGTGTGTATTTTAAGAGCATATTAATGCATAAAGTACTGGATTTATCAAGAGATATTCACTGTAATTTGGTATAAAAAGGCTGTGCCACCTAAGGCTAGAATCAATATATTCACCTTTACAACTTTTCTCCTTCCTAAAACTCAATGCATGCATCTAACACATGGAAGGGTTACTACATACAGTGTGACCCGTTTAGACAAAGTTCACATGTGGCATAGTAGCTAGGGATTTCCAGTGTGTTAAGACACAAATGTGCAAGTATGTGTAATGAAATGCAAGTCCATTTATTTATTAAACCTAGTCACATACTGCACATAAAATCCATAGAATGTGCTAAACATGGCAAATTTTTATAGCGGATTTCACAAAACAGTGCAATATTGCTCCCGTTACAACTACAAAAACACTATGTTGAAAAAGTGTTGAGGGGCTTGATAATGATGGCATTCAGCGTGAATGCGATCCTAATTAACACTAAAAAGTTTGATGTAATTGCATCAACAAATGTGCTCCAATCTCGTCTCAGGTGGTTTATTCCTGCCTATATGAGAGCAGAATGTGATAGAAGCAGAGAAGCTGAGCTCTGATATAGAAATTAATAGGATTTGGAGCAGAGAAAATGCTGGCTGGACTCCTCCCCTCAAAAGGGGTTTTCTCACTACAAAGATGAGATTTCAACATGTAGGGATGTGTAATTGAAGACTTTTTCTAAATACATTGGTCTTTTGATTGAACTTTAGCCAAGAGATGAGATATATTTTATCTGCTCTGAGTGTACACAGGTTTTTATGGTTACATAAGGGTATGTTCACACGCAGTTTTTGGATAAGTTTTAGATCCAAAAAACACGGTCAAAAGTGCTGTGTAAAATGCATCCAACAAAGTGTAGTGCATGTTTGGATGCGTTTTTGTTGCAGCAGAAACACACCCTATAGTTTTAAATAGGGCGTCTGCTGTGTAAAACGGATCAAGAATTGACAAGTCTTTGAACAGATCAGAAAGACGCATCGGTGATCAGACATCTGAACGCCAATGCATGTATTACATTGAAAGTAACGTAAATCACAATGCACATTGTTAGATGCATGTTTGGGTCCATTTTGGGTCCGAAAAATGGATCCAAACACATAAAAAAAAAAACGCAGTGTGAACATTCCCTTTCTCTCCTATTTGATTAAAGCAGCGAGATGTCCCCATAGTTTAAAAGCTCATTCTCAGAGATTATCTCTAATAAGATTTCCTTTTGTTTACAGATAAGTAATTGTTTTCACTCCAAAGAGCACGTATAGCTTTGCTTACTGAAGATTACATCTCCTGCACTGCTCTTTGTAATGTCTAAGCTAGTTCAGAGAATCAAAATATGCTAATCGCTGCTATAGAACCACCCACAGCCTGACTAGAGCAGAGTGAAAGAAAATCTGGCTGTGAACCTGAATAATGAGAAAATACCTTTAAAAGAGAGTGAAAGTCCTGATTACCCTACCCACATACAAGGAGTGACAGTTCTCCCTGTCATGGACCATGTGTGCAGAGCAAACTGTCAATCACTGAATGTGGGTGGGGAAAGCAGTACTTTCACAGTTTTACTTTTTACTTAGAAACCCTGCTTCAAATTAGGCAAGCCTATAACATCACAAAGCTCAGTTTCTCTCCATTTATCACATCCTAGAAGATGGGGCAGCATAAATCACCTGACAGGATTTCGTCCTTCGCTCATTTAGTGTTCTCCAACATGGTAAAAACATTCATTGACTTGGTAGGTTACCCCTAGGTACATGCTTTTATAGTGATTGGATGTGGTATAAAATAAATCTAACAAGGTTTCATTTTTAGGGAAAGCTAATAATTAGCAATTTGCCATCGAATAGCATCTAAAACTTTGTTTGGACTTTAAAAAAAACCTATGCACTGTGTGGTAGTAGTTAAAATCGGCAGATAAACTGAGTTATCAGTCAAAAAAAAAAAAAAAAAAAAAAACACTACTTTAGACAATACTCCAACTTAAATTGCTTAGCAAATAAAAACCAAACAACACATAATATAAAACAATCAATTCTCATAAACAGTGACAAATCTCAGTGATAACTCCAGTGAGGAGTGTACATATAGTGCTGAAATAGAAAAAAGTGCTAATAAGCTCCTCTCTCTACTCAACAGGAACTGGCAAGTGCTTTCTAAAGTAATCTAAAAATCTTGTATACAAAAAGAAAAAGGAGAAGGGAAAAAAGTGTCGAAAACACCGGCGTTTAGGCAATTGTGTTAGTAAAATGCCAGACAAGATTGCAGGTTTTTTTTTTTTCCTTACTGTACATGAGACAAAGTCCAAACTATTCTAATAGATCAAATTAGAGGAATTTTTATTCCTCACCCATTTTTTTTTAAATTAGTATGAATATTATGATTATAAATACTTTACATAAGCTTAGCGCAACAAGCTGCAATCTAGTATATAGACTTTTTGGCAAATACACCTGTAAGCACATCTAGCATTGGTCCACTGACAGAATCTGTAGCAAGGAAAAAAGAAATGACCCTAACAGCTAAATAACCAATAGTCAGTAATCAAGAGGATGAGCTGATGCGTTAATACTTACATGCTCGACAATTCAGTGACACAGCAATACATTCCCTCGCCTGCATATGGCTCTGTCGTAAAAACGGCTTTATTGAAATTGCACTGCTCTCCCTTAGCAAGAGATTTCATTTTTTTTCATTTTTATTTTTTAAACAACTCCATTACTTGTTCACTTAAACTAAACCTAACCTACGAGTTTAAAAATAAAGTTAACTTTGAGGTATGGAATTTATCTGTACATAAAAATAATTCAATTTAGTGATCTTTAAAATAAAAAAAGTGACACCGCACAGAACTAAAATATTTACAACAGTTTGTTAACCGGTAGCGGATTACTGAAACTAAATAGCCTGTGTTCTCCTGTTGTATGACAAAATCAACAAAAAAAACCCCAAAAAACACAATCCTACCAAAGGCATAGTAGGCATTTAAACACAATATACTTATAGTTCACAGATAAGATGGCAAACCTGATGTGGAATTAGTCATACCAGCTGAAATATGCAGATCAAGACATATCAAAAGCAAAGTATGAACAACTATGTACTCAAGAGGTATTCTGTGTTCCAATATGGTGGTTGTTATAACAGTAAGCCAGAGTCATGCTTCACTTACGAATCATTTAGAAAGGTCAAAAGGTAGAGATTGTTGTAGTGGAAATAATAATAAAAAAAATATATATAATTAGAGTGGTTCTACTATGGCTCAGAATAATAGTTTAAAAACCCTTTCCACTGTTGCACTTACATTGCATATTTCAGTCACACTGATTTATCAGTGTTAAATCTAAAGGATTATTTTTGGGGTTACTTCTAAGTGAAATACTACTTTGTAATGCAAAAAAGCATGACACCGCAAGTCACCTTGACTTGCACAATTGGTATATAAAAGCCAAGTTTGTTAGTTTGGATGTTAGGAAATAGTTTTGCGTACAGTACTCCTAACTCCGGAACATGGGGGTGGGGTATTTGGGTGACGACATGCACACTGAAGTGGGAATGTTTAAATTATAGGAGCAATATAAACAAGGTGCACCTGAATATTAAGACTGAAACTTTACAAAATCTACAAGATAAAATATAAATCCTTTCAACTAAAATCAGCAGCTTTATCATTAAGGGTTATGAAATATTAAAGGGACCATAAAACACAAGTTGGGGAGGAGAGGGGAGGGGACAGAAGTTTTCTAAAGGCTCTGCAAATTCTATAAAAAAAAAAAAAAAAAAATAAAGTAAGGTGGCCTTGGCGATTATTTACTAGGACATCGGTTACACATGATAAGACAATCATGCGGCGCAAGGACATTCCCAGACATCCTGTTACTATGCCATTTAGGTATGTTCACACGATGTACTGCAGTGCGTACAGTACAGCGTGTACTCCTGAGGTGCGGAGGGCGTCCCCATACATTACTCGCGGCGCGTATTCGCCGTGAATGACATGTCACTTATCTCCCCGCATGTACAATACGATCGTATTGTACGAGTGGGACAAGGAGTCGTAATCCATAGTGCTCTATGAGAGCTATGGATTAATGGAATTAGGGGGCGCAGTACGCCACAAAATATGCGGCGAAATGCGCCCCAAAATAAGCCATGTGAACATACCCTTAGGCCGTGTTCACACGGCTTATTCAAGACGGAATTGCAATCCGGATTGCGCTCGCAATTCTGGCTTGAATAAGTGGCGGGTGCGGGGGCGCGGCCCGCCGGCCCCATAGACTTCCATTATCCACGGCGCGTATTGCGCCTGGATAATGTGCATGTTACTTTCTCCCCGCCCGGCGGATTCGCCGAGCGGGTAGGAGCGACGGAATCCACTGTTCTCATTTAGAACGGGGGATTTCCCGTAAATTACTGCGACGGATTGGCGCCGTACTGCAGCGCAAATCCGGCGCGCAGTACGGCGCCAATCCGCGCCAAAATAAGCCGTGTGAACGGCCCCTTACAGTCAGCCAGCTTGAGAGGGGGCACAACCCCAACAGAAAACAGGTTTGATCTATTACTCTCTTTTTTTTAATTTTAATAATTTGCAGCTACTTTATGAAGAGGAAAATAAAATTTAGGTAATGGAAAACCCCGTTAAACTTTGCCTCACAAAACAGTAACAGCCATTTTGTATTGCAAATTAAATTAGTGCTTAAATGGTTTTACGTGTCTCCGCAAAATCAGAACAAGTGCCCTGTAAATAAGATCCTGCCTCCTTAAAACTTTTCTCTTGCAAAGAAAGTTTACCTGAAAGTTTAGTTTCAGATCTTAGTGGAATGCTAATAACCTGACAAAAAGCAATACAATCTTCAGGTCACAGGTTAGTTTAGTAGTGTAAAAAGGTTTTAAGTGTTTGGTTTATATGTTAGAAAAGACAGAGAAAAAAAAATAAATAAAAAGAGAAAGACCTGAGGGAAAAAAAAAAAATATCTACAGAGTCTATTTCAAAAACTCTAGACACTACACATATCGTTTTTACATGAAAGGCAGGCACACATTTTCACCAGAGCTCGATTGTCAGAGTCAAATATGTAGTTGGCAGTAACGAACACCGTTAAAGACTACCTGAGGTTGAACTAGTGTCCTGAAGTTTACATTAAAGGTTTTTGAGAAAAGATGAACAGCGATTGTTTTTGCAGGTCTTAACCATCTTCCACTTTCATAAATGAGACTCATAATAAGCAAATCCGTCTTCTAAAAAATGATGGTCTTCTAAAAAATGATGGTTTCTTACTAGGAAGACTGTCCCTCACTAACCCTAGAGAATAAAAAAGTGGTTGAAGCACTAATTTAGCTCCACCTTCCCGTACAGTGGCACCATGGCCACTCACTATACAGGAATCCGCGTGCCGCCCCACTCAGCGCAGGTTACGCTGTGGTTTCCTGCAGAGGAAGGTTTCTTGGAGCATAAGTGTGCAGTAAAAACTGGATACGCCAAAACAAAAGTTAATAAAAATGGACCTTATCCATTATAATAAAGGTTTGTTGGGTGAAATTTAACAATTGTTTTAGCTGGCCAATGACATACTTCTCATGGTTTATAAAGTAGTCAAACGGGTTTAACATTTTTCTCTTATATTTCAGAGAAAAAGTATTTTGTTCAGTTTCCTAGAAAGAACATTCCTAAAAAGATCTTCACCCTTAGCCCAGTAGCATTAAAATAAAAGGCTAGTTTACACAACTGTGAAGGCAAATATGAACTAAAATTTATATGCCTGCGTCTGCAAAAAGATCATCCACCAGACGATCAATTGTTCTACCAGCCTCCTACTTCTATTTCTAGCGTGTATGGCTACCTTTATAACAGGATGCACAGCTCAGCCAACGACCGCAACCTTCTTTTTAGGACTGTTGGGGGCCCTACAACATACCATTACTTTTTGATATAAGGGAGCACAATTCCCAAAACAGTTGTCTGTGGATTGAAGCCAAGACAAACTCCATTAGGAAGAGTCACCCATCTGCAGTCATCTTTCAAGGCTCCTTAATGGATCAGATTTGACTGAAAAGGAAGTTACCTCCAATAGGTGACACTAGAGAGAACACATTTTCCCTCCTGGAGGCAAGCTCATGTCCATGTTTTAGGAGTGAGAATACTGCCTACAACTTTGCTGAACAAAAATCAACCATTTTTAATTATCAACGTGTTCTAAATTATTCCTCTTTTCAAAAACAAGGAAACTACTTGAATTTTTGGGAGTCTAGAAGACAGACTTCATTTTCTATATTAGAAGGTCAATGCCTGCTGAGGACATAAGTGAGTCTATGCAGATTATCATAAGAGTGTAGATGTCTTGTTAGTTAAAAAAAAAAAAACAAAAAAAAAAAACACAACTTTAAATTTGAAGCATTGGGCAAAATGTGTGCCTCCCCTTTAACGTATGACAAACGATGATCCTATAAAATGAAGAGTAAAAAGGAAAAAAAAAAAAAAATCGTAAATAATTCATCCATGTTAACATTGCAGTGATGATTTGGCAAGCAGAGTTGACATTTTTTTCATGTTTAAATCTATTCTACATTTAGCACTGCATACAAGAATAAAGCATAACAACTAAAGACAAAAATAGTATTAATAAGAAATTTTTACAAATGGTGCAAGTCAGTCTTTACAGAGCAGGTTTGGTGCAAACAAAACAAGCTCATAGTGGAGTGTGTAAAATAAATGGCGCAGAGGAAAACAAAAAAAGTAGAAAAGTACAAAACTGTGTGGTCCATGGAGTACTTAAAAAAGAGCAGTTACCTGAAGATACCGTAAATGTTGCATTTTGATAATTACACCATACAATGATTGACTATCAGCATACACAATGACTATTATACAGTAAAAAATCAACTCTAGCAAACATGCTAGACCCAAGGAGTGCCCTTCATTCCTGAAATCGGAGGAATCTTAATGAGGTTGTACTGTTATGAAACAATATGCACCAGTTAATATCACAGTAGTTAAAAGTGGTGTGTGACCCCTGAAACCTACAATGTAGAAACCACACAGTTTAGTAACCATAAATCAAGTAAAATTTACATATCCATATATTTTCTAAATGTCTTTTTTTTTCTCCAGAACTCTGAGGACTGTGTGTAAACTAACATCTCCAGAAAGAGAGCTAGTATTAGGATAAGGCTACTTCTTCTAAAGTCGGATAAACCCTACCATTACTTTGCCACACAGATTCCACAATGATCCGACAACGGGTATAGTTTGAAGGTAGTGTGTACAATATCCTCCCTGTAAGTAGAACGGCAGGTAAGCCAAGATTGGGGTAGGGGAAGCAGAGGAGTGTTATGTTAACTAGGTTATCTATCTAAACCTATAGAAGAATATTAAAGTCCATTTTCAGTTGCAAAGGAATGCTTTCAATGGTTGTTGCTGGAGTGTTATGAGGATATATGTGTACTGACACATACAGATATTTTAATTCCGCAAGGAAAAAAAAATAAATATTTGTTTTTTTTTTAAACTCAAGCACACCTGTTCAGATTCCTCCATGCTTCCTTGCTGAACAGGACGGACACTGCCCTGCTCTGGAGAATCTTTCAACTTAAGAAAGGTAAAGCTCTAGTAATACTCTCACATTTGTAGGTCATAATTGTACTGCCCTAAGGCCTACCCATACCCACATTTTGTGCTCTTTGCACACTGCCACTCTGAACTAAAGCCTTTTCGTTTGCATTCTCCGAAAAAGTAACAACCTCCAAGGTTATGTGAGGTACATTCAATTTTTCAGAAATAATCATTTTGGCATAAACACTTAAATCAGACTTCTAGGAAATGAATTGTTTAAATATCTTTAGACTGCTTTCTTTTCCCCCTAGACATTGGTAGTATATATTTAAGTAACTCCTGAATTTTTAAAGTGGACTTGTGTTCAAAAAAGTTAAAATATACATCAAGAACACAATACATGCAGGCTCAATAGCAACGAGTCCATATTCACATGTATAGGTTCTCTCTTGTTGAGGTAACAATTCGCTATTGAAAATAAAAAGCATGCGTAAAGGCCAAATAAAGTATTCAAGGGTTGTACTGGGCGTGAGGAATTGACAGATCTGCCTGATTTGGAGCACAGAATTTGCACCTGTGGAGGTCTGTTAGTGAACTGCCTTCAAGTTTCACAATAAGTTAAGCAGGTGGAAAGTGTGCTGTGCATCAGAAGACAGAAGAGCTTGCCCAGGTTGGTTACAACTCATTTCCTAAACTTAGGACTTTACAACATGCCTATTCATCTTTAGATTCATTTGCACTTGACGAAGCCTCCACCTCTTCCTGAGGTTCCAGTTCACTTTTTACTGCAACATCTTGTTCTTCCAACCTCATGAGTTTCAGCTTTTTCTTTGGAGGGTTTTTTAATGTGCCTAACCGCTCTTTGACTTTGTACTCCAGTGTGCTGTGAGGAATCCCATAAATGCTTTGCGCTTTGGAGACACTCATTTTGCCGTTCATGACAACTGCAATGGCTTCCTCCAATATCTCGCTGTTATATTGTCTGTATCGCCCTCTTTTTTTCCTTGGTTGTTTAGAGCCGGGGTCTCCTTCTTGATCTGAGGTGGAATATGGCTGTCCAGAGGTAGACTGCTCAACATCTGAGCTCCAGGAATCAGTGGTAGTATCCAATAAATTCCTTCGATTTTGCTTTGGAAGGATAGTCCTTAATTTTTTGCTAAGTGCACTCTCAGTTTGTGAACCCATAACCAAAGAGTTATAATTGTAAAGATCTCCACTGCGAGACTCCCACGACAAATCCATGCCACGGACCTGTGGAATTTTTAAATCAACCGGAGAAGAAAGGCCCAATTCCTTTTTAATTTCATGCTTGTTTGGAACATTTTTTTGAAAAGCATTGGCATTTTCTGTGAGAACAGGCAGGTCACTGATGTTGCTGAGTGCGCCATTACCCCTATATTTCACACGGCCAAAATTTAATTCATAGTGCGGTTTTGCCCAAGAAGCTTCCCTGGATAAGATCAAATGTTGTCCTTGATTCTGCAGTCCAGGCGAACCATGGCAGGCAGCTGCTGAAAACTTTCTGCTATGCAATTCCTCACTAATCTGCAAGGATCGAGCCAATGGCACTTTTAGAGGTGCGGAGTGGCCATAAGTTTCCCTGGTTGCATCCAGCAAACTTCTTGGAGGCACCCCATCACCACTGCGCAGAAGTCCATCTGGACGGAGCAGGCTGGGTCTCCCAGGTCGCCTAATTGGATGGAAGGAAACTGATGTGAGCAGAACTTGCACAGGTAGGGAGGGATGGGTGAATGGGGCCACTCCTTTATTAGAAGGCCTTGCTTGGGTAACATCACTTTTTGTATGCTAATATTATCTCAGCATCCGTGTCAGTTTAACAAAAAAAAGTTCACAGAAAGTAAATGAAATTTTGTGGGCAACAAAAAAAAGAAAAAAAAAAAAAGAAAAAAAAAGAAAATAAGCTGTCACGTGATCTTTGGCTGGGTTCACAAATTCTTGTACAAAAACGAAAAAACGAAAACAAAAAGTCTTGCGCAACAGTCTGTGAGTAGCACTTTAGCTAATAAGGTAGTGGTCATTCCCTTTAGGTGTATACACAAGTGATTTATGTGACGTTACCACTAAACAAGTACAGTAATAAAAGAGTAAGCCACTTGGTACATAATGCAATCTACTTTACAAAGCAGTTAAACAGTGCCCGCTGCTCACATCATTATACAGATAAAACAAAAGGTAAAAAACAAATCAGGAATAGCCCATATCTAAAGGCAATACAGCTTAGACTGCTTCAAGTAATTTTTCTTTTCAAGACTGAGAAAAATGGCCTTACAAGAATTCTGCACCACAGATCGTGCCGTGTTAAGAGAAAGAATGTGCACGGAGCAGACCTACCGTACTTTCAAAATCCCAACAAATCAATTTGTCGGGTTTTATAGCATTAGAGTCAGACCATTTTTCCCCTTGAAAATACAGATTTGATAGGTGACAAAAGGTATGATTGAGATGGTGATTGATTATAGATTTAAAAGACATGATTTAAAACATTGGAATGCAAGATACTTTGAGGGGAAAAATAATAATAATGAAAAAAGACAGACCACACCATAGCATATGGATGCTTCCTATAGTCACTTCTGAACCACAATTACTTGCCATCTCATTATGTGAATTCCAATGTAAACATTAACTGAATAATACAGCTGAAACTATAAAATCTGTACAAATGCTTTACATCGATAATAGAGGATGGGGGGGATTAGAAAGGTTGCTCATACTAAATGTGTTATTTTGAAAATGCAGGAATGATTTTCCTAAATAGGAAGATCTGAATCCAGAAATATTTAAGTACTTAAAAGGTGTTTTGCTAATACTTTGGCTAATTTCCCTGCTGCAGAAATGATGGGCTTGTACGCCCCAGTGACCATTTCCTGGCTTCAGCAGTAACTTTGGTGTAGGTGCTGTTCACTGCCGCAGCCAAGTGAGTGGAAGGGAATTCATCAGGTGAGTAATGCTTCTTTTGTTAGTATATTCTCTCCTCTAATCATTAGTCTTCCACGACTCTAGATGCTTTGAAATCATTTGGGTCCCTCTTATAAAGATCAAAATAATAATAAACACAGCAACACACTAAAAGCTAAGTGTCGTATACAAATACCTAGCCATCTCCTATTTTTAACGTCGTGTGACTTGCATAGGCTGCTATACAATCATTTTCCATAGCTTACGCTAGATCTTGTTTCTCAAATCTTGCAGGTTTAAGCAAAATTGGCCATACAATGAATGGGAAAAAGTATATGATTTCACAAACACAACACTAAATTTAAAAAGAGTGAATTTCATTGCATTAAAAGGATGGAAGGTAGTAGAATCACTTTAGCTTTGAAACAGATGATTGTGCAAGTGCAGTAAACAGAACATTGAATACATGATGAGCGGATGATGCTTACCCATTCCCTATAGTGTTTGAGGTACTTGGAGAAATGGAGGAATTTGGGCTACCAGAACAAGGACTTTTTTTAGTGGACAAGTCAAGCACTCCATCTGCTGAAATGGAAAGAGACAAATATTTACTTTTATTTTTATTGCAATATGTAATTGTCACCATTGCATAAGAAACTATGAGTCACGGCAAGTCAGCAGAGAAAGGTGAACACCTACAGTCAACCTGTTTATGCTCATTTTTGTCAATTATCCATAATTTCCCCACTGTTGGTAAACGGGTGACATACAAATGTCCTCTATTTTTCATTCTTGTACACACTGGATACTTTTATCCTTTTTAAAACAGATAAAATAATTTTTTTTCCAACAGGGTAGGGCTGACATGGCCTAAAAACTAGATATTATATGCATATACATACTAAGAAATTTTACATAAGGGTAATGCAGGCCAAGCTCTTAACATATACATTGATCCCTAAAGTTATAATGGCCTCGGAAACCATCTTTCTAACATACAATGGTCTTTCCTGGGACATTGTATGTGGTTTCAAGATACAATGTCCTAGACACTTATCCAGCTGATTATTATGAATATTTAACTGGTAAAACAATCTGTAAAAGTGAACTGCATACACTGATTGGCAGTCTAGCACCTCTACAGTGCAATGCAGTACAGTACTACATATCCTGCTCTTTACATGTACCAGGAGAAGCGACTCCTTTAGGCACCCCCATTTTTTTTTTCTGGTACATAGTGTATAAAGTACATGACCCATAGAAGCTTCTATCCACACAACAGAAAGTGATTTCCAGGTTCCAGAGGCCCCGAGTGTGGTGTGGAAGGACTTGCTGTATCTGTATTCGTCATCTGCTTCAGTTTGGGTTACCTTAGGTGGCATTTTGGGACTTCGGAACCAAGTTAGTTACCAGTTTTCCACAGAATTATGGTTTCAACATATAATGATTGTTCTGGAACCAATTAATACTGTATGTTGAGGAACCACTGTATTTCTAAAACAGTTATGGGAGTCATGATGTTACCGGAGGACATCTATGTGCTGATGAGAATTACATTTGGGACTCTTGGAAGCCACTAACCACAAGTTCTGCTGTATAAATTGCTTTACTAACAATGTTGTATATGCTACCATATTATGAACTATCATCATAAGCACCATATACTAAAGAATATTAATGCGTACGTAGCTAGGTAAAATTCTGGATCCTGGCCGGTGGCGGCTCTGGGGTCAGATATAGGGTCTATACTGGAGCAGGTTGGTTCTTGCCTTGTGGGTTTCGGGGCATTAACCAGTGGAGAGCCTGGGCTTTAAGTCCTTGTCTCCCTCCCTCACCCACATTTTCCCCACCCTTGGTTGAACTCGATGGACATGTGTCTTCTTTCAACCTACTAACTATGTAACTATGTAAGTTAGTGGAGCATTAGAATTTTTTTTGCATGAGCAGTATGGTGCAATACTTGCTGGCGACCTGAATTGAATCTTATAAACGTACTTTGATGGGGTTGAGGCCCCTAGGCTGGTCATAAACTTGAGATGAAAAGATTTATATGAAGGTGGAGGTTATGCTAAACCACTGTACTTAGAATCAGGTACTATCTGCGATCACTCACAAATAAAAGGGAAAATTCTAATAAGGGATTGCGGTCTATGCAATTTCCTTCTGCTAGTGGCTTCTCCCTGCCAGCTTTTCCTGTGGTCTGCTGTAAGTATAACAGAATTTCACAGCATCATTTCTTAGTTGGGCACCATGTCCATTAAAGGGGTTGTCCAGTGAATTATTGGGGGTGGGTTGGAACAAAAGAACATCTCAAATGGCTTGCCCAGGTTTTCATTCATCTCTGTCATGTGCTGCATTTCCTGTTTGTGATGTGCTGCATTTCCTGTTTGTGATGTGCTGCATTTCCTGTTTGTGATGTGCTGCATTTCCTGTTTGTGATGTGCTGCATTTCCTGTTTGTGATGTGCTGCATTTCCTGTTTGTGATGTGCTGCATTTCCTGTTTGAAAGCCATTTCCTTTGCTCTGTAACCAGCACTCTTTGCTGTGCTTTGTCCATCTTCCTCCTTTCCAACCCCATTCTCAGTGCATGCCCCTATGTCCTCATGTTGAAAGACTTGAGAGGCAGAAGTGTGACCTCAAAGACTGCCTTGAAAAAAGCCAAACCTCTTTGGTCAGCTGATTGCAACTCAGTTATTTCCTGTGTGTCCAGACTCCGAAATACTAATTTCTACGATCAGCTGATGCAGAACTGCAGGAAGCTCGCAGAGAATTGTGAAAATGCATCATAAAAGTGAACTTTGGGATGGACATTGAGATTTTTTTCCCCCAATGGACAATCCTTTCATGTATTTGTGGATGGCAGCATAGGTAATTGCACGCACAGATGCATTAATATATACTGATCTTTTGTCTCCCAGGTGCTACATGTGAGCACTCACTTGAAAAAGGGACCATTATCTATAACTAGGGACTCTCCTCCAGGCCTCTCTCAAAGTGTGATGGGAAGGTATGGATGTGTTGCCAAGCTGAATGGCCTGGCAGCTGTCAAGTCTACACCCTTGATCAACTGCTGCTTTGGACATGGTAGAGCTTGGCAGTTTCTTGTAGACTGCTATGCTCACTATGCAGCAACAGATATGCCACATGGTAAAGTGTCCAGGTATATGAAGGTGAATATATGGTGTAGTGTAACCATAGGGGAACCAGACACTGGACAGGCCGAGTGGCAAAAATATGCAAAGCGGGATAGCCTGCTAAACTGCTTTGTTTTCTGAGCTTAAGATTTCTATTTGCAGAACCATTTCCTGCTGTAGTGGGCCAATGTTGGTTTTAACCATTCTGCTCTAAATCAAACTTGTTTTTTACTGAATCCGAAAATTAATCTGATTAATTGCCTGTACCTAAAAAAATAAAAAGATAAAAGAAAAGGACTATGAATCAGATTTACCAAGTAAGACTTGGAACGGACATCGAGAACCACAATTTGCAGGCAGCTCATGGATAAGAAACACTATAGCTACTTTCGTCATGCCCGTTTATTGAACTACTTTCTAACAAAGCATTACAGGACATTTTTTCCTAACTTTTGCACCTCGCACACTTGTTGCAATTTTCTGTGACAAAAACAATTATGTAAATATGTGCATGGAATACTGAAAATACCATCAAGATGACTGAAACCCTCTCAGTCAAATCTAGAAAGTGTGAACCTACGCTAAGGGAACCAGTGGTGTTGCACATACGGGTCAGTTTTTTCTTTTTTTATTAAGTCACATGGTACCTGAAGTGCAGTAACCAACATATTCCCGATACTGTATTGTAGTTGGACCACCAAAGCTCTGCAGTACCTTATGATAATTAGGAACTTAAGGAAAAGGTTTATGATTTATCTGTGGCTTCTTGCACAAAAGAATAAAATAATGCAAATTAACTTACCTTGCTCGCATTGATCTTCTGAATGGAGCTTCTTGACAGTGAGGTCTAAGGGTGAATCTTGGTCAGCCATTAGAAGCTTGCTAAGCACAGGATTCTGGGTAGTGGCAGGGGGAGGTGAACTTTGTCCAGAGGGTGATTTCGGCAAGCTTTGGTTCTTTGTGCTATTGGGCTGGCTGGGGTCCTGAGTAGAGCTATTCTTTGAGGTATATTCAGCAGCAAACTGTCTGATCATTCGCTGCATGATCTCACGCGCAACTAGGGGAATATTAGGATCAGAGATCCTAGGGCTGTCTAGATTTATCAAGGTGAGGTATTGGAAGAAGGGAAAGAAGAAGTGAAAAAAGAAAGAAAGAAAAAATCATCAAAAGGCATTTAGTAGAACACTTCAGTTAAGCTTAAATTATTTTATCAAGCAATTCTATGAATTATTTCTATAGTTAACTGTACGGTAACTTGGACAAAAAATAAAGAGGTTCAATGTTTAAAATTATTTCAATATTAGTTTTGTCAAGCCTCGTATCACTTAAATTTCAAGTGACTATTCAGCCGTGAGGTGAAAAAACCTGCACAATTCAAGATGGACTGGTTCTATGGATGCACGGCTTGACAACACACAAAACACAACCCCCCCCCCCCCCCAAAAAAAAAAAAAAAAAAAAACACTAGGGCAGGTTG
Source organism: Phyllomedusa bahiana (assembly GCA_025379985.1). Taxonomy (NCBI): domain Eukaryota; kingdom Metazoa; phylum Chordata; class Amphibia; order Anura; family Hylidae; genus Phyllomedusa; species Phyllomedusa bahiana. The sequence continues at coordinate 43,077 of JAODAL010014040.1, forward strand.
CAAGTACTGTTAAAGCTACCAGTGTGTGGCATGACTGCTGTTTAGATCGAAGCCACGATGACACTATGCTTTTATTGACTTTTTTTTTTAAATATACATTTAAAGGGTTACTTAAAAAGAACAGATAAATGCATAGGAAGCTCTGCTCACATTAGCAATAAGGTACTGTGAAGATTCCCACCTACCTTTCCAAAAGGTTAAAAAAAGACAAAATGTACACCCTGCACTAAAGTCAGTATGGCCCATCACAATTCTCTGGTATCTCTAAAAAAAAAACTGATCCAGCATAGTGCACTTACAAAATGATTGCTGTGATGCCCAGTGTGAAGAGACTAAGCCAAGACAATTCATAGATGAGAAACCATGTCTATTCAATAAACACTACAAACCTTTCTTGTAAAAGACCGCATTGATGAATTCTTCTGCTTGCCTTTCTAGTCGAATTATCTTTGCTTGCTCTTGTTTCAGTAAGTTTTCTTGGCCAGGTTCATTAATTGGTTTATGAAAGCCAGCTAAATGCTCCTAAAAACAAATCGGATGGCTTAATATGTACACCATGTAAGTACATGAACAATAAAACACACAGCTACAGTCTCTAGATACTGATAAATAACATAGTAAGGCCCCGTTCACACGGCGGTTTTGGCCGCGGCTCTCGCCATGGTTCCCGCGGCCAAAGCCTCGTCGGACCTCGCCGCAAACTCGCGTCTCCCGACGCAGGTTGCGGCGCGGGCGCTGGGCGTGGTCTCGGCACGAGTGGGGCGTGGTTTGGGGCGCGGCTTGCGCCGAGGGTTTGCCCCCATGCAAATTAATAGCAGGGGGCAAACAGAGCCGCGGCTGCCGCGCAGAGCACTCCCTGACAAGAATTGACAGGAGAGTTCTCCACACGCGCGGGTGTGGCCGCGGCGTGTGAATATTAACGCGGTTTCCCACAGAAAACCATGCTAATAAACTAGGCGCGATTTGGCCGCGGTTTTGGCCGCAGGAGCCGCATCGGAACCCGCGGCCAAATCCGCCATGTGAACATGCCCTAATACAGTAGATAATAGGTTGGACTCGATGGACCCATGTCCTTTTATAACCTTAACCCTACAGTATTGATTCAGAGGATGGCAAAAACCCCATTAGGCAGATTTAGGGTCAACAAATGGGCCCCAAGGCCTGGCTCACACCTGGTCCTATACAAAACCTCTGATGCACAGGTGGACCTGGATTAATTTCATGATGGACACCATTGTGGCGTGTCTGCAAGTGTAGCAATTTGTCTTTTTTTTTTTACTTACCATCTGTCACAGATGTGAGCCAAGCCTTAGATGTGTAAGGGTATGTTCACACGGTTCATTCTGGGGCACATTTCGTCACATATTGAGAGCGTATTGCGCTCTAATACGAGCGAAATGCGCCACAATCATTACGGTAATCCACAGTTCTCATAGAGAACTATGGATTACGCCTCCTCTCCCCGGCCATACAAAATGATCGTATTGTATGTGCAGGAAGATAATTGAAATGACATTTGCAATGCATGTCTATGGGGCCGGCAGGCTGCGGGAGAACGTGCCGATCAGCGCGACTCCCAAAGACCCGGCTTATTTGCGGGCCGTGTGAACATAGCCTAACTGTTCACTCCCATAGTAGAGAGAAAAGAAAATCTAAAAGTTTCATTGTTCCAATAGGATGGAGAGATAATATAATCAAAATGTTTCTATAGTTATCATGAAGAGCATCGGCAGTAACAAACTGAGAATGAAAAATTGAAACGCTGGCTCCTTGAGGAGTCCTTCACTGTATTCAAATTACATGTACATAGTGTACACAAGGTAACTTTTTTGTAAAAGCCAAAACAGAGAATGACTGCTGGATATGCTGGCGTTTCAATTTTCCATTTTCTAAACATGTTTTGGATTGACTTGTAATCATACACCTGCTGCACTTCCCTCCTTCCATGGTGATACTTTGCCTGGACTTCGGTGCTGTTCTCAAGACGCTATTAGTAGCAAACAGATTGCATGCAACTTCATGCCATGCTGAGAACCAGAAAGGAAACCTTTTCATCCTGCCCCCAAACTCAGAATAACGTCAACATTTTACTCATTGGCATTTCCATGGTAAACAGCGTCCATCCAGCCTTTTCATACTCATTAGGCTATGTTCAGACATTCAGGCTTTGCCTATAGCAAATGAGACATTGATTTAAAAAAAAAAAAATAAAAAATAAAAAATCCACAGCAGAAATCAGAGGCTGAATGGATTTATGCTACGGATTGCCCGCACATGGATTAGCCCATTATCATTCACTGGGACCAATCTGTGGCTTTTAAAATACACAGCACATATTTATTCAGTGCTGAATTTGCTGCACAATGGTGTTTTTGTCAGGATTTAGGTGCAGAATCCTGAAAGTGTGAACATGGCTCTGCACTGCATCAGTTAGCTTTTTTCAGGTTTACATACTAGTAGTAGTTTGAGGGGTATATGGACATCATGACTGACTTAACTATTAAGTCAGAGCAAAGAATCAGTAACAGAACAGATGTTGACAATCCCTTCACTGTTAAATCACATGGAGCTATGTTTGGCGACCTGCAGATTTTGCTGCAGACTTTAGCCTCACTGTTAAAATCCAAAACATATATAACCCATAGTTGTCGGGCTGCAGATTTCAAAATCCATACTGCACACTGAAATTCACAGTGTTAAATCTGAACAGGGTGTGCAATACCTGATCCACATGTATAGTACTGTAAACGTGAGAACTTTACGGCCATCACACGTTCTGCACCTACATACCCTAGTGATTTCCCAGCATGCTCCTCCTTTCATAGAACTCACCGTGTGCTACGCATAAGGTGACATCTACAGCAAAATCCAAATGAAAAACATGCAGATTTTGCTGGGATCGCGCAGAGACTGCTTGGTTGTGTATGACATCAAGTATCTTTCTCTAAAGTCATGTCATTGATGAGACATTCAAATAAAAAAATGCAATAATTTGAGAACTGGGTACCTTAACTTTTTCTCTTCTCAAGCAGCAGAAAAGGCAATTTTCATCAAAGGACCAATCACATACTCCTGTAGGTTCACAGTCTGAAATATGAAAAAGAGCTCCACGTTAAACCATAACCCTCGACACAAACCGCAACAAAGCAAATAACCCATGTAATCGCTTGTGAGGTTGTTAAAAAGGGAAGTTGAGGTGAATTAAAAGAAACTTCCCCCATTTAAAGTGTTCCAGTTTCTGCATTGAAAACTTAACTGTAAAAAGCTACAAACTTTGTTTAACCCCTTAAGGACCCGGCGATTTTTTTTGTGACACGTTTGTTTTTACCTCCTCGCATTCTGAAAGCCATATCTTTTTTATTTTTCCACCTACATAGACACATGAGTGCTTTTATTTTGCAGGACAAGATGTACTTTCTAATGGTGTTATTCACTATACTATGGAATATACTGGGAAACCGCAAAAAAATGCCAAGTGGGACAAATTGTGAAAAAAAAAAAAACTTATTTCCGCCATGTTTCTGGGTGATTATATTTACCGAAGATTGAACGCGGTAAAAAATATGTGTTATCTGTATTCTACAGGTTGTTACGCATCCGGCAATACCAAACATGTTTTGGTACCGTAAAAAAATTCCAAACATTTTCTATTTTTGACATTTGCGCCACGGCGCCAGTTTGTGCGACCAATAACTTTTTTGTACTAACACCTACGAACGTCAGTGAGGGGGCATTTTTTGCAGGCTGAAGTGTAATTTTTATCAATAGTAGTTTGGAATGCATGCGACTTTTTTGATCATTTTTATTCCATTTTTTGAGTGATGTAAAATGACCAAAAAAAACGCAATTTTAGCGTTTGGAATTTTTTTTCTTCTACGGTGTTCAGCGTACGGGATAAATGATGTTATATTTTTATAGATCAGATGTTTTTGGTCGCGGTGATACCAAATGTGTAACTTTTTTATTATTTTAATGATTTTATTTGTAAAATGGGGAAAGGGGGGTGATTTGAACTCAATACTTTTTTTTTCGTACTTTAAAAGTTTATTTATTTATTTTTTTACTGTAACATTTAGTCCCCCTATGGTGCTTGACCACTAGGGGGCGCGATTGTTAATACAACCTAATGCATTGCATAGGCAATGCATTAGGGTGTACAAAGATGGCGGTTTCCCCACTTCCTGTCTGCGGATGGAAGTGGGGCAAACCGGCCAGGGTGACGGGAGCCTTCACAAGGCTCCCCACCACCATGCCCGGTCGTCGGATCGGCGCAGTGCCGATGACCGTAACGATCGGTGCACGGCACCGATCGGCGTTCATTCATACGGGTTAAACAGCGCCAGCGGGTGGAGCCACCCGCCGGCGCTGTTACTGCCGGGTGTTAGCAACGATCATTCTCCCATTATACAAGTCACTGGTTAGACCGCACATGGAATATTGTGTACAGTTTTGGGCACCAGTTCACAGAAAAGACATTGTAGAGCTTGAACAGGTACAAAGGTGGCGACAAAAAAAATAAAAGTACTGGGTGGGCTGCAATACCCCGAAAGATTAGCAAGATTGGGGTTATTTAGTTTAGAGAAAAGACGGCTTCGGGTGACATAATAAATATATCTACGGTCAATATAGAGATCTCTCCCAAGATCTCTTTATACCCAGGACTGTATCATCTATGTTATGAGAAAATAAGGATCTTACACCATGGAGGCATCATTCCTGACGCCACTGATTGGCTGCAGCAGTCACATGACTGAGTTGTGTGACGTCAGGACCGGCTGGAACCACCAGAGCAGGAGCGTTGGAGTGACGGGGAACAATGAGCAGAGAACATTTTTATAACTTAATATTTTGTCTGAAATTCAAGGATAAAGAAAATACATAGGAACACGGATCAACATATCTCGTCTTATGGCCAAGTTTTACAACTTTGGTGAGTCTCACTTTGGAGGACCTGTCCTGTATCACACACACTGATTCTCATGGACATTGTGTAATGCTAAATTTTCCCTCCAGGAGCACTGTGGGGAAACTGAACACTTATCTCCAGTATTTTTTACAGACTATGGCTGATCGCTATGGCTCTTCGCATGGGGACACTGATCAGCTTATCTTTAGACGAACCAATGCAGCAAACCTGTTCAAGCCCCTAACACACCATTATACAAACCTGCACCATGGACGGCCTTAGATAAAAGCACTATGCAATCAACCGTAGACCTGGCAGTGACAGACAGCTGGTACCAGAGACACTGCATATGCTAGCCGTTTAACTGCTTAGATGACGCAGTCAATAGAATATGAGGCATCTAAAGGAGCTTGAGAGGGAGGTGGCTTCCTCTGTCTACCCATCGCCAACCTGTGCCAACATGGAGTGCTGGCGGATTACCATGGCAACCAAGGGCCTAACAAAATGTCACCAGACCTGCCATGCCCAAATAAGGCACCATAGTATCAAATGAACAAATAACGTATAAGGGCATGTTCACTCGGCATTTTTGGATCCATGTTATATCTGAAAATTGCATCCAAAAAACGTAGCGTCGATCGGATCCCACACGCAGCTGTGTGTTTGGATGCGCGATGGCTGCAGCAGGATCGCACTCTACAGTTTAAAATAGGGCTCCTGTTGCATCTTTCGGACCAAGAACTGACATGTCATTTCTTGAAGCAGATCCGAAAGCCCAAATTTGAGACACGCTTTCAGAGATCATTGTGTGAACGCCGATACGTGTGTTACTTTGGGCGGCAGTGCAAAATCACACTGCTAAATTGTTAGATGCTTGTTTGGGTCCATCTAGACGGACCCAAACACGCATCTAAAAGCGTATGTTCACATGGATCCAGCACGCCGTGTGAACATACCCTAAGATACCCTAATATATGCTGCACAGGGCAAGGCAAAAGTAAGGAGGGAGAAGTGGAGGGGGAGAAGTGGGAATTCTCGAAAGAGAGCTGCCTGCAATCCAATGCAAAGCCAAAACTGAATGAATGACATATGGAACAGTGTGAACAATGAAGGGGCTGCATCCCATGCCCAAGTGTTGCAATCCCTTCAAACGGCCAATTGTGAGGAGTGGACTCTGGGCACCAGATTCTATATTAATGGCCTATTCCATCCACTTCTGAACTGCCAAATGGACACACACGTCTCCTCCTGCAGCTGAAAGTTTACTGAATATTAACCAAATAGAAGAAAAAGGTCTGCGACACTCACTAATTTATTTCCTTAAAAAGAGAGCGAACAAACGGGATAGACATCACAACTTGGCCCACGGCCGTTTCGCGTTTACCCACACCTTGAGAAAGCGTGGGTACATGCAAAACGGCTGTGGGTCAGGTTGTAATGTCTGTCCTGTTGTAATGTAAGGTTATAAGGTCTGTCTTATTGGTCTGCTCTCTTTTTATGGAATAAAACTAAATGAATAAGGACTAGCAAGTGCAGCAAATCTTTTGGATTATTTTGGATACTACTTTACTATTTGCTGAGCACCACCGTTAAAATCGCTGGCATAGTTTCCCAGACGTCATAACTTTGAATCCATTTGAATGGAACTGCTTGGTGCCAATCTAATTTTCTTTTACATGGACTATTGATCTAACATTACCTGGTGTCCATTTAAAATGGAGAAAGGTGAAAAGCCCTCAATTCGATTTAATACAGGAGTAATATGAAGGGTCCACCTACAATGTCTAGCTAGGCCAAGTTCTTGCACAGCCCGTTTGTTGTTTTCGGTTGTGAAATTTGCACAGAAATTGGGTGTGACAAATCCAATTGAGATGAGTAAAAAAAATCCATAATGGATTTAAGTCATGATGTGTATGTTCAAATCAACTGCAGACTTTACATAGAAATTCATAGCAAAATCTGCATGCAACACGCACATTTTTTCTGATAGCTTAATTTATATCTCATGTATGAAGCAAGCCTTGGGCTATGTTCAGGATTTTAGGAGGATTCTGGTACATTTTCTTTCCATAGTAACAGCATGTTTTTGTTCTTTGTGTGAACACTATATGAAAAGGTCATGCACAAGTCCTGTTAAAGAACAATGGGGCGAAGTCTGGGCTCACACACTAGTTTGCCAGTCGGTGCTGCCACCAGAAAGCTTATGAAGCCATCGGCCACCTTTGCTCGTTAGCCTGGTTTTAACTGCATATACCTACCATAGTATGAACCCAGCCCAAATCAACATGTACAACCTGAGGTTCAGCTTTAGATTTCTGCTGCAGACTCTTTCAATACATACTGGATTTGCCTAACCTAAATAAGTGCATACACCCTTCGGCTGTGCGAGGCACAAAACTTATTACAGTGATATAAGAAATTGCAATACCTTTAAATAAGCTGAGATCATTAAGCAATGCAGGTCCAAACAGTCCTTCTAAAATGGTCTCAAAACCTAAAATGGAAGAACACAATACTCAGTATATACTTTACAGAAACAATGGACAAAAAAAAAAAAAAAAAAAAAAAACACAGCATGAAAGGGACTGAAGGGAATCAAAATGTACAGCCTTCAGCCTACCCCTAAAATTAAAATTTGGAAATGGTCTAGGACACGGGTGTCAAACTGCCGGCCCTCCAGCTGTTGGGAAACTACAACTCCCGTCATGCATTTGTATAATCTATAACAGTGGGCATGATGTGAGTTGTAGTTTCCCAACAGCTGGAGGGCCGGCAGTTTGACACCCCTGGTCTAGGAGGTCGGATTAATAATGAACATGTTTGTTGATATAAGCAAAGTACATGACAAATTACTACTATGCTGAAAAAACAGAACATAGGCTCAAAAGTCACTTAAGGGTTAAATAACTGATGTAAGTCACATTTGAAAATCTAGCTACTATTCACTCCAATCTTGCACTCATTTTACAGCTGTGCATTTTTTTTTTTTTTTTTGTGTCTTCAACTGAATGCATATTGGGAAAACTTTTTTTTTTCTATATAAAGATGTATATACATTACTTATGTCTGCATATATAAGTAAAAAAAAACAGCCGTACTGCTCATGAATTCTGCTTTCCCACCCTTTTTCTGCAAGATCAAGTAGATAACCAATTCTTCTACCAACACAGGCTATGATTAAGAAAACACTTGGTGTGCTCTAACAAAGGACTCTAGAGTTTAAAGGGGTGTTATCGTTTGAGCTGCTCGTGCTGTTCAGCTAATTTTCTCAGATTGAGTTTGAAATCCAGGGGCGTGTCTCACCTCACTGAAGAACTGTGACATCATCATTTTGTTTAAAGCAGGGGATGCAGAAGGTTGTCTGGATATAACAGCTCTGTAGCCTCCTGCATGCTCATGTCTGCAGCCTTGAGGCTCCAAACTCCAGCAAGCACCTGTCATATGTCTTAGTTTACACACAACTGAAAGCCAGCAGCTGTTACTTCTAGTGGTGTTCATCCAAATTGTACTGACAACAGGCAGAGATCTTTACTCAACTACAAATGTCAGCTTCAAGAAAAGATCTCTGCTTGCTGTCAATGACATGTGAGTGAAAACAATGGGGGTAGAAGCAAATCAGCTTTGAGAGAAGGTCCTGCTCAGCTTGTAACTAACTTGGGCTGGTGGTGCAGAGGTAGAGCAGTGGTAGACTATTGCTTTTACAACGAAGGGGTTTGGAGTTCTAGTCCCCTCACAGGGTATATATTTTTTTCCCCCTAAATTCTACACATATGTAGAGAGACCTAAAATATATATGTTAATCTCTATAATGATATATATATATATACACATACAGGGCTCCCTATATCATGTCTCACCCCAGAATTATGCATTGTATCACGTATGTTGGAAGTGCTTGGTGTGACTGCAAGGATAGGACACTATATAGGGGAGCTTTGTGTGTGTATATGAATAAAATTATAGATGTCTACACATATTTTCATATCTTTACATATGTGTACAAATTTTAAAGAAAAAAAAAAAAACAACTGATGGGACTTGAACTCCCAACCTCTGTCTTGCAGGGCTAATTACCTATGCACTGCACTATATAAGCAGCTTATACAGACAGTGTTGAATCCATATGTTATACACTACAGGTGATGACGTCATAAGGAGGCGGGGCTTGCATTCGATCTGAGGGACAGAACGCCTTCTTTTCCAAGTAGCAGCTTAAGGACTGGATCTGTGAGGAGGTTAATCAACCTCTTGGCAAAAGCCCCTTAAACAGCCAGTAATTGCCCAGAACATTGACCCTAAAGCTGGGAGATGTAAGAGCCAGCACACCTTGGTTTCACTATCGATTTTAACAGCTCAGAGGGGAGTAAACACAGAGTGTGCAGGCAGCCAATCACAGTGCAGGGAGCGTTTCCTGTCTAGGGGCGTATCCCAACAGGCTGAATGAAATGTCAGCCAGCCAATCACAGTGCAGGGGGCGTGTCTAGGGTGCAAGAATCGACCAGGGGGCGTTCTGACCAGCAACAGCAGAAATAGGAGACAGATTTACAGAGATGCTCATATCTGCTAAACCAAGTGACAGAGGTAATGCAACCCAATTACAAAAGTGCTCATTTTTACTGTCCCCATAATCTGAGACATGATCTTTGTAACGATAAAACCCCTTTAATTCATGACGCTTTTATAAAAGTATTCCAAAATATATCATGGTGGAGCAATAGGTGTCTATAGGGTATACAGTCTCTTTTGTACTAAATTTGTTTAATTTCACAATCATTTATCAGACTATATTTGCCCTGTAGATCTCTGTCTCTGCCAAGGTATACATCAGGGTAACTCTGTCATGGTATCCTGATAAATACCAGTGACTGAGCCAAAAACAAGAGGTTAATGGGGTCCAAGAGTAATATCCTTCAGTCTTTTTTTTTATTTTTTTTATACGGTATCACACTGGTTGTGGTCTTTCTAAAGATAGCAGTAAAATCACAGTAAAAGTTGCTTCTATTTTAATAAATAATAATTGGCCTAGCATTGCAAACGATCCTCAATGTTCAGTTACCACGTACCCCTAATCTAAAAAGGGTTTTCTCACTACAAATATCAAAATCTGCAATGATGCAGACAGTAAAAATAAGCACTTTTGCAATTGGTTTGCATTACCTAAGCCACTTATTATAGCAGATATGACCTAATCTGTGTGTGTCTAGAGCTAAATCAACAGCCTGAAGTCGGGCCACGGCCCCTTTGCTGTGATTGGCTGAAATTTAGTTCAACCCTGGTCGGGTCATGCACCCTGTGCTGTGATTGGTTGTCCTGTGCTTACTCCCCCCTGAGCTGTGTTAAAGTGAAACTAAAGGCTGCTCTGCTCAGGACAACTCTGATGTGAAGGATTTGGCAATGCTGGATCCACTCATATAACACACATAATACACTCTGCTAAACACAATTACAAGATTTCCTTTTCTGTAACATTAGGGGGCTGTATGTATAACGGTTTACAGCAATGCAGGTGTTCTGGTTACAAGGAGCTTGTGGAGGGAGGGGACAGCTCTCCAGGCATGAGAACTGACCAGTGCAGGAGGTCTGCAGAGCTGTGACATCCACTCCCTCCCACAGAATGAGGACTGGAGAGGGGAAAGGGACAGAGGGGTGTGATGTCACCAGTCTTCAGTGAGGGAAGACACGCCTACTGGGAAGAGAGTCCCACACCTGGATTTGAAGCTGTGAGACACAGAGAAAGCAGAAGATGCCTGCGAAAGCCTGTCATGAGACAACCCCTTTAGGGCTATGTCTCCACTGCACACATTTGTGGTCGGTTTTTCAGCATTTGTCGTTTTCTGAAACTGCTGAAAAAACGACTGAAAACAGATCCCATAAACTAATAGTAAAAGCGTTCTGTAGTCTCTAAAGAATATTTTTATTTTTGTGCTCCCAGTCGTTTTTTGAAACATGTATAAAAAAATGCCAGAGCAGGGCAGAAATTTACTATTCAAGGCTAAGTAAACTGCCGGACGTTTTTTTGGGCAGAAATCCACAGCAATTAATGCTGTGAATTTCTGAAAAAAAAAAAAAAAAAAAAACAAATGCACCAAAAAAATTGCGCAAAAAAATTGTTAGTTTTTAGAGCCGTTTTTGACATGCACTGGACAAAAAGCTCAGGTTTATGAATGGTTTTAGGATTTGGTTTTCAGTGAGTTTTTTGTCCAATGCCATGTAGACCTAGTCTAAGGTAACCATGCACCTTAGATGGCTTTCTTCCAAACTGTTTCTTGACTGCAGGGTGTTTTAATGAAAAAACCATCGTCCCAGACCCCGATTTGTGGCGATCTGCCCGTTTTTGACACCACCGGCGTTCCTAAAAACCATGTTGATTCTTCCGCCCAGTTTTCGGACATAACATGAACATATAGGTGTGAAGGGGGGCGGCCTGAATCCACAAACCGGACAAAAGTCGCCCCCCCTATGTGCCAAAAAAAACACAAAATACCGGTCGGAAAATCCTGAGATAAATCCTCTGGACTGCTAATGACATGTATTTGAGAAAAGCATTACAATTTAATCTATTACCAATTTTTTTGTGTTTATGTGGAGGTGATAGGTACTCTTTAAAGTGCCCTCTGGTTCTATACTCCATACAACTGGATGTACCAAGGAGATACAGTTTTTGTAAGAAAGCAGCCATAATTGTCCATGGATGGTGTTTGGTGTTACATTTTAGTCCTATGAATTTCAATGTAGTGGAGCTGTAATTTTACATTCAACATGTGTTTAGGTACACAGCGGATTCTGGAACAAAGAAGTCCATTATTCTACTCCTGTAGAACAACTTTTAAGGATACCTTCACATGTGTATTGCATGTCAGTAAGTGGCCAGATATAAAGTTTTATGGGGATGTCCAACTTAACACCTTAAAAGAAGGGCTGTATTAGATATTGCAGCAAATTGGTTTTGAGCTTCAAAACTAGAAACAGCTCATGGACAAGAGGCATTGTTTTCAGAAAAGAAAGAAGCAGACTTTTTTTTTTTTTTAAAGCCAAAACAACCCGCTTCAGGGTATTAAGCTTCCTAGAAATCAGTGAAGAGAGTCAGCTCTAGGGCCTATTACTTTTTTAACCGTTTCTGTGATGGAAGAAAGAAATAGGGTTGTGAAAGGTGGGGAGGTCTTCTATTTAACAACCAAGTTATTCATAGTACATGGCTTGTATTTATGCAATGTCACAATATAACATTCTAATACTTTAATGATTGCCCATCGTCTTTTGCAGCAAGTGGTGCAGCTCCCGTAAGCAGCAACGTCTTGGCATGGCTGCAGTAGGAGCTATTTTTTGGCTCCGTGCCCCACAAGTGCGCTAAGAAGAGTCTATACCAATTACTGGTGTGTAAAGGAGAACAATTTTACAATTAAGTCAATGAGGATTGTAAAAAAAAAAAATAAAAAAATTACGCCTTTGTCAAAGCATGACAAAGGCACCACAAACAGGTGCGTATGAAAAAGTCTGTGCATTTTTCTCCATCCTTTTTACTCTGTGTGAATCAAGCCTATTTACTAAAGACCGATGACCGGCAACGATACATGAGGGTGAAACAAAGCAACTAACACTTTGGGTGGAAAACCCAGACTGGGAGAGTTTCTCTAGTCCTCAAAACCTACCAACAGGTCAAGTTTTCAGGATTTAGTCAATATTGCACAGGTGATATAATTACAGTGAGTCCTCGACTTACGTCTGTCCCCTAGTTACGAACGGGGACCGGAATGACGCAAGCCAGGGACAGCTGACAGCGTCCCGGGCGCTGCGTTGGCCCGGGTGCTGTCAGCAATCTTTGCAGCTGTACGCGACTCCTAAGAGCGCATACAGCTGACTCTCCGGTCCCCGTCGGTGTCCGGGCACTGGCTGGGATCACTTCGGCTATATGCAACTCCTCCTGGATTGCATAGAGTCGAAGCCTCTATTGCGGAGCAGAGAGTGAGCGCTCCGTGCTCCGCAATAGAACTCCGGAAGGTCGCAAGCAGACATGCGCCCTTCGGGAGTCTCTAGCACAGGCAGCGCGCGATGTCATCACGCTACCTACGCGGCCTGATGACATCACCGGCCTGTGCAGCAAGACTGAGCCGGAGGTGAGCAGGGGACTGTGGTGAGTATCTGTGTTTGTTTTTTTAAATAAGCCCTATTTATAACTGCCTATGGGGGACCTATACCTGCCTATAATTACATACCATACATGTACTAAATATATTAGTTCCGACTTGCATACAAATTCAAAATTAAAAAAAAACCTCAGTCCTTAACCTGTATGTAACCCAGGGACTGCCTGTATTGTCAGTGCATTCTGTAGTAGATCTTGAAAACATGACCTGTTGGTGGGTCTTGAGGGCTGATGTTGAGAAACACTGGACTCGGAGACTTACATCAAAAGACTAGCACAATTTCAACATATTCCCCCAAATAATGCATTTCCTGCACGTCTATATTTTGAGCCAAACTGCTCTTCTAAAATACTTGTGTGAATGCAATAAACATATGTGGATGAAAACCTTTTACCGTTTTGTTTCAATTATGCACTCTTTAAAATGGGACACGTAATCCTAACATTTCTCCCAAAGGGGAATAGCCCCCCACGGGCAAGGGAATTTATAAGGATTTTAAATAGGAAATATTTGAACATTTTTGTTTCAAAAAAAATTTTTTCACAGCTTATCTTTGCTAACTGCTCACATGCCAGGTGTCTAAGAACGGGTAGGAACAACGAAAAAGTTTGGAACCCATGAATGGGACCTACTCATACTCTCAGATTTGAAGTCCACCACCTACTTTGTTTAATGTTGAAAAACCCTTTTTGCTATTTCCCTTTTTCAGGCAAAAAATTGAGTCCCAAAATATTTCATAAAATGTCTTTTCTTGCAAAAAAAAAACAACGGGAATATTTTGGGCCCTTTTAAAACTTTTTAAAAAAAATTTTGGATGGGGGGTATATGCCCATTTTTTATGAAATTTAGCTTCAAAATTTCCCCCCCCAAAAAAGACTAAATTTTTTTAACTTTCTATCCCTTATTTTCTACCGGGAAAAAGGAGGGTTTTAATGAAATGGATATCTTTGTGGCTTTTTCCTTGTGTGGGCCCTTTTTTTGCTTCCCAACGTAATTTTTTTGAAATGGGTTTATACCGAATAACTTTTGGGGGGGGGGTGTATGTTCATATGTCAAACTTTATCCTATCGGACAAATCAAACGTTTAGTCCCTAGAAAAAAATTCGGAAGGGGATTCCTCTTTCTTGTGGGGTTTTTTTTTTGTGGGGCCTTAAAATTCAATTTCCAACGGGGCTTCCAACCCCCTTTTCACCCTTTCACAGAAAGGGTCAGAGGGAAAATTTCCGTTTATTTAAAAAAAAAAAAAAAAAAAAAAAAAAAAAAAAAAAAAGGGATCATGTTCATGATGTAGTTCACCGTGTGAACTGCAGCACAGACTGGCCAAAAGTCAGAGCTTTTTGATTTTTCCAGCTAGACATACGAGGGCTTTTATTTTGCAGAACAAGATGTACTTTCTAAATATCGTCATTGACCCGTACCATAGAATATACTGGGAAAACAAAAAACAAAAAATCTAAGTAAGGCGAAATGTGAACAAAAGCCTGTTTGCAGGGTTTCTGTTTTTACAGCTTTCACTCTTAAATAATGTGTTATCTGTATTCTATAGGTTAATACGATTCCAGCAATCCCCAATTTTTCGAAAGGTTTTTGGGTTTTTTTTAGTACTTTTTTAAAAAAAAAAAAAAAAAAATTTTGTTTAGTTTTTTTTAAATTTTTTTGCACTGTCTTTTCTGGGGCCCAAATAATTTTTTTTGAAACTTCCCCCTTTGGCCCATAAAACGATGGTGCGTCTTTTGAGGACTTTAGTGTACTTTTTATTGTTACCATTCTGGGATAGATGTGACTTTTTGATCACTCAACCCAATTTTTAAGGGACATGAAATGAACCCAAACACAACCCCCACAATTGTGGCGTTTAGAATTTTTTTTTTTCTACAATACAGAATAGATGATGCATTTTAGTACATCAGATTTTTACAGATGTTGCAATGCCAATTATTTTTAATTTTACTTTTTTATTTGCAAAATGGCAGAAAGGGGGAAAGGAAATGTTTTGAATTTTAAAAAAAACTTAAAAAAGGGGGTTTTTATCCTTTTAAAAAAATTTTCCCCCTTGTTTAGGGTTTGCCCCTCGGGGCCTACTTAAACCGACACCCCTTTGTAAAAAACAATGCAGAAAGGGGTTTAAACAAAGATGGGGGTTTTTTTCCCATGTCCTGCCTGGGGCCTAGGATGTGGTAAAATGGGAAGCGTGGCAGTGATAGAAGCCTCCACACCGCAGGTGTCCTGATCGGAGTAACAAACTGTGTGCAGCATCATTTCTCATTTATTTAGACGCCACAACCATCTCAGTTCTCTTTTGTTTCCACCCAGATTTTAAACTCCCATAAAAGCAGCCGAACCACCCTTTATGTAGGGGATTGCGGTATGTTAAATTCCCCTTAATGTAAAGTAATCCTTAGAATTTCGTAATAAAATAATGCACAAACTTACAACAGCCAAAAAGGGTTTTGGAGTCACAAAATTGGTATGAAAAAAGGGAAAAATGCCATAAACCCAACCCAAAAATATATACACAGGGAAATTTAAATGTTAGGTTTGGTTCACCGGCAAAAACTGCGGGCCCGTAATTACGCCCCGCAATTACGCCTTTTTTGGGGCCGGGGGGGGCAGGGGGGAAGGGGGCCGGCACCTCGCCGGGCCCCATAAAATTTCCCATTGCCGCGGGGGGTATACAGGGCTGGTAATTAAAGTCACTTATCCCCCCCCGCGGCGGATTGCCGAGCAGGGAGAGGAGACGTAATCCATAGTTCTTATGGAAAATGTAGATTACCGTTTAAAGACTTGGGACGATTCCCGCCGTAATTTTTGGGACTCCGGGGCTTAAAATTCGGACTGAAATACGTTAAATTTTAAACCGTGGGGAACTTTGCCTTCCACATTTTACAGTGTATTGAGTTGCAGATTCATTGAAGTCTATGATTAAAATTCACACCTGAAAACCATTTAAAACTATTTAATGGATCCCGGGTTAAAGGGATTTATTTGCACTCCCCATTGGATCAGGGGAGTTTTAAAAATTAGGTAGTTTACTTATTTAAAGGCCCCTTTTTCACCTTTGGGAAAATTTTTTTATGGAAAAAAAAAAAAAAAATCTGTTTTGGATTCATTTTTGAAGAGACAATAGGGCACAATTATCAAAGCAGCTACCCAGAATTCAGGCACATTTTGCGCCTAAAAATGTCGTACACTATTTACACCATATTTATTTTCAAAAAGTTTCTAGGGGCAAATTGTGGGCTTTTTCTGACAAAAGGTGGTAGTCCGTTTAAAGGGTTTTTGGGATTCATGGTTGAATGCACCTAAAAAAAATTCTGCTAAAATTTTTTTTTTCCGGCTTTAAATAAGCAAAATTAAAAGGTTTTTAAAATGATGGGCCCTACATGCACCAGATTTATAAATGCCCTTGTAAAAATCCTTAAGTCCCCTTTCATGGTAAGAGTATTGAAATTTAAAATCTAATTTTTTCCGGAAATTTAATTTTAAACCTTTAAAGGGAAAATTTTTGTTTTGGTGGAAAA
The DNA here is from genome assembly GCA_025379985.1 of Phyllomedusa bahiana. Lineage (NCBI taxonomy): Eukaryota > Metazoa > Chordata > Amphibia > Anura > Hylidae > Phyllomedusa > Phyllomedusa bahiana. Next base: position 59,648 of record JAODAL010014040.1, read on the forward strand.
TAAAACCCCCCCAAAGGTTTTGGGCCCCCCAGAAATTAATTTCTTTTAATGAGGCTTGTGTTTCCCTTGACAAAAATTTCTCGGGTTTGGAAACCTTAAAAATTCAAAAGTAGAAAGAGTATTTTAAAAAGTATTTGGGCACAAAAAAACCTTTTTGATTTTTGGCGTGGGGTTTTTTGGTCAAGTTTTTTTTGCATCATAGAGCATCCAAAAACGCAATAGTGCTCTATGATGTTAAAAAAAAAAAAAAAAAGATTTAAAAAAACCCAATCCCAAAAAAGGGGTCCAAAGGGAAGCGCCCCAAAGATTCCCCTTTTTTTTTTCATGCCTTTCCTTTTCAGTATTTCAAAGGGAAAAACCCTGGGGTTTTGACCTTTTTACCAAGTTGTTTTTTTTTTTTTTTTAAAAACATGGCAGCTTTGAAAACGGACTTCAGAAAATCCAAGCAGTGTAGACTACAATTCAGATTTTCTATAAGGGTCATGGGGGTGGCTTTAGAGTCGTTTCTTGAAGGTTTTGAAAATCGGAATCCAAAAATTTTAAAAAAAACTTTCCAAAATTTTTTTGCCATGTAGAGGAAACCCCAAATGCGCCCAAACCCCAGCTACATGTTTAACGTTGGGAAAAAATATTGAACAAAAACCGGTTTTATCCCAGCCCCCTTCCATTTTTTCGCCCAGGTGCCCAAATAGTTTCCTCAAGGGCCGGGTTTTCCGTGAAAAAAAAAAAACACAAATTTTTAAATTTATATCTCTTCAACAGTTAAGCACCTCTGTAACAAACGTTCATACATTCATTGGGATCCTTTTAATAAAACCCGAGTGCAGGGCACAAGAAAAGGGAAAGTCCAAAAAAAAAGCAAAGTGGAAAAAATTTTTCCAAAAAACCAAATGCTTTTCACTTTTCTGGATCACACCCCCATCCCGTTTTTTGGGGGGTTTTTTTTTCGCGTTTTTTTGGCAAAAAAAAGGTTGGGTCAGATTTAGATTTCCCCGGTGGTCCAGCAAATTAAGGCTACAGGAATCAGACGTCATTCCTGCAAAACAAAGAATATGTTCTATATTCTGGACTTCATTTCCCTCAGTAAAAAATCTGTTCTGTGTAGACTACAGCACAGATTTTCTATTAGGGGCTGTTCACACTGCAAATTTTTTTTTCCAAAAAAACACATCCCAAAAAAGCAAAATATGTGCAGTTTGTAGCAGGATTGCACTCTATAGTTTTAAATAAGTCTCCTGCTGCGTCTTTCGGACCCAGAATTGACATGTCAATCCTTGGAACGGATCAGAAAGACGCAATGAGACACCCACCAGTGATCACTCGTATGAACGCCAATGCGTCTTTCAAAGTAAAAGCAATGTAAATCACATTGCACATTTTTAGATACGTAATTGGGTCCGTATAGGGTTCGGCGGACGGATCCAAACTCGTTTGTAAAAGTGTATGTTCATACGGACTCTACACGCCGTGTGTCTCCCAATCTAACACAGCCATTGCTGATACACCCTTACAGGGTGCGGGACGGACGTTCTAATTTATCTTCCAAACTAATATGTAATGCTGTTGGGGATGGGGGCTGTATGATGGACTGCCAGCTGTAAGTAACTTTAAGTCAGTCTTTTAATTGTGACAGCCCTCTCTCCTGCCTTGATGCTACAATTTTTGGAGGTGAATCATTTTAGCTCTGCTTCAATGTAAATATATGCCTTGACATTATAGCGCCTATTTACTGTATATATTGGTCTAATTTTCCCCTGATGTGATCAATTGGATGATCGAAACATGTCATGTTTGGATAGGACCATAGGGCTAAATAGGGTCTTTTTTGTGTAGGGTCAGTCCTCTGGCAGGAACGCCCTTAGCGGGGCGAACGACCTGTTATATATAGGTTAGGGATAGATTACTGTTCTTAGGGAGGTGATAGGGCTTTCTAGTTTAGAATTTTTTGTATGTTTGTGTTATTTTGTATAGTTGAGATGTAGTTACTTTTCACTTTTTATAAATAAGAATATAATAAAAGTGAAGTTTTATGGCTTTTTCCTCTTTTTTTGAATTTGCCATGTGAACATACCCTTAAGGGCTACACAGCACAGGTAACATCCAGTTTTTCAGCGAATTCGGAATACTGAATCTGCTGAAAACAGCCGCCAAAATCCAGAGCTTTGTAGACCTAGCCGAACAGAACACTGTTGCACCAGTCACAAGCAAAATGACGATGCACCTAAAGCATTGTTTAGTGAACTAAGGGAAAGAAAAAAAAAAAAAACATGGAGTGGTCCTTTAGGCAGACTCCTCTACTTTTGCCACTAGTCTTTTTCTGCCAACTCTATTTCAAAGTGATTTTTTTTCTAAAATACCTTAGTGGTTTCAGAAAAACACACTTCACTGCAATCAGGTAGCCTGTGGCTATTTTAATGCTGGCTGACTACAGGCAGCATAAACGGCTGACAGGCTGCCTATAAATATGATTGTCATTATGAGAATACCCATTCAGGGGGAGGGAGTAAACGTCAGAATATTAAGGAAATGTTCACATGCTGCAATAGGCTGCAGTACAATGTGCATCACAAAATTGATTTTTTACTGGTGAAATCTACAGAATTTCTCCATCACACGTTCAATGGATAGAACATGCTACAGATTGGTAAGCACAACTAAAACCCAACGTAGTAAGATTATAAGCAAACTATCCACCCAAAACAGACACGATTCTCCATTGTGCCTTAAAAGGGCTTCTCCCAATTGGACAGCATAGCCTTGTGTGCTCTATGAAAAAAGACAGGCATGTTTTCAATTAAAGGGCTTATCTCAACAGGACATGCACAGAGTATGCCGAAGTGGGAGCTCCATTTTGTAATGGGTTTCCTGACTAATAGGAGGAATGCTATAAAAATCAGCCTCCACTCTCCAGCAGATCGATTCCAATGTCTCTTCAGAACATGGCTCATGAAGGGCTTTAGGGAAATATGTCATACCCCATCAGGCTAATATGCTCTGCATGGTCAGGCTGTGAATAAACAGCAGCAGCGGTGAACCTCTAGAATGGGAAGTCACAATGGAAAATGTCTGAAACATTAATTCCATTCAACATATTCTGAAATTAAACTGGGCAAAATTGCCATACACCTGTATAACCCTTTACCAGTCAGTCAGTTTTGACCCTCCTGACCGTCCCATTACTGAATCTGACATGAGTCACTTTATACGAGAATAACTTTGATACTTTTACCTAGCCATGTGATTCAGGGACTGTGTTTCCTCATGACATATTAAAGGGGTTTTGCCACGATCTCATTTCATACCTCCTGCATCCAGCTCTTCAGCTCTGTGTGCTCAGAAGGGGGCGTGTGTGATTTGTTTGAATTTCATGTGACCCAGCAGGATGACATCACCAGGCTTTTCCTCTCTAGTCAAAGAAAGGTTTGTTTATGTATTGAATTGTAAGTAGCTACACTGTAGCTCAGAGGTAACACTTTTGCTTTACAACACAAGGGTCCTTGGTTCAAATCCCTGCAGGAACTTAACCTGTGGATTTTTTTTCCTCTTTATCAATGCACAGACATGACTGAGGGTTGTTTTTTTTTTTTTTATTTGTACTGTTTGACATATTACTAACTAGTCCAAAGGACAGGAGTAGAATGACAGCACCTGGGGTTTGAACACTCAGTAGCGGCCCGAGAGGAGAGGTGATGTCTGAGCATGTGCGACCAGGACTGAGGAGCTCTCAGCCCTGGTTATATCCCCTGGAGATGAGCTATAAACAATGGATCACTAAAGGAGCAGCTAAAACAAAAACGGTGCAGAATTTTTAACAATATTGAAGGGTGAAAATATTATTTAACTTTCAAACTTCCCACATAAATTTTAGTTCGTGGAAAACCACCTTTAAGCTAGTAAGAAATTTTATTCCATACAAGTTTATTTGTGAAAAATATCAAATATCGTCAAAATTTGGAAAAATTTGCCATTATCAAAGTTAAAAAAAATTCTGTGTGCAAGACAGTTATTCCACACGAAACAGTTTATAGCTAGCATCTACCACATGTCTACTGTAGGTTGACTTAACTTTTGCAACATTGATTTTAGGGACCAGTCCACTTCCGATGGGGCTTTGAAAGGCATGTATTTTGGATACCCCGATAAATTACTCCACACCCCTTAAAGTATTTAAAACAGCATTTAGGAAGTTTATTAAGACATTAGGCGTTTCACAGAAATTAAAGCAAAGTAGGGGATGAAATTTCAAAATTTCCACCTTTTTTTGCAGATTTTACATTTTTATCCATTAGTCACTGGAACAAGGTAGATGTTTAAAAGTTTTAAAAATCTAAAATTAATACATGCATAGAATATAGGTTCCTGTGCAAAGAAATGCAAGTTCTCAGAGCAATAACCAAGAAACACATTGCATCACTGCTACTCCAAGCCCACCTATTTATTGTACTAAACATAAGGAAAATAATAAAAAAAAATATCTATTGGGTAAAATGGGCAAAAAACCCACAGCTGCACCATTGCTTGAAGAGGAGGAATTTTCTTTTTTGAGGTTCACTGTGTAATGTAAATAACACAGTAACTTGATTCTGAGGGTCAGTTACATTCCAGTAATGCTGAAGTCATGTAGTTTTCATTATGTTTTAGAAGAGGAGCAAATCACCAGGAAACTCCAAAAGCGGTAGCGACCAGGAAGGTAAGCATCAATTTATTTTCCCCACCATTCATTTCATTAAAGGGGTAGCCCTGTTATGGGAAATTCTCTTTGCCGGACGCTCGTTGCTAGCTGTGGCCCAACCCGGCATTTGAATGAGGGTGGCGGCGGTAGCGCCATTCTCTTCATTCACTTCTATGGGAGTTCAGAGTATAGCCGAGTGTGTGCGCTCAGCTATTCTCGGAATTTACATAGAAGTGAATGAGAGGAACGCCGCTAGCACCGCGCTCCTCATTTCAATGCAGGGCTGGACCGCAGCTAGCAACGAGTGGCCAGCAAAGAGAATTTCCCGTAACGGGACTACCCCTTTAACCCCTTTCTGCCACAGTGTTTTGTCATCCCCACCTTCTAAGAGCCATTACTATTTTTCTGTCTGTTATTTTTCAGGGATTCAGTTCTTATGGAATTCAGTTATGAATGACATTTTTTCTGTATTTTGCAGGTTAGTACGATACCAAGTTTCTAGAGTTTGCGTTGTTTTACTACTTTTTTTTTTAAAAAACAAAATTTTTTTTTTACTTTGTGCTGCAGTGCCATTTTCTGTGACAAAAAAACAACAACTTTAGTCTATGACCCCTAGTGATGGCTCATTTTATATTAACAACATAACATTAATGACAACTTTTTGATAATTTTATTCTAATCTTTTTGGGATGTGAATCGACCAAACCCTTTCCCCCTCCCAAATATACACAACTATGATACTGAGATTGCTTTCCCCCTAAAACGGTGTTCAGTGTATGGGCCAATTGATGCTCGATTTTATTAGATTGGACTTTTACGGACTCTTAAATACTAATTGTGTAACTTTTTTTTAGTTTTCGATTTGTGAAATCATAAGGCTATGTTCACACGGCTTAAAACTGGACATATTTTAGTCCATATTACGCGCCGGAGTGCGCAAATTACGGGCTGAAAACGTCCCAGTCATTACGGTAATCCCCCCCAGTTTTTTCATAGAGAATATGGATTACGTCTCCTCTCCCTGCTCGGCGAATCCGCCGGGCAGGGAGATAAGCGACATGCGAATTACTAGCGGCATATACGCGGCACTGGTAATGACTGTCTATGGGCCAGAGAGGTGCCGGCCTCCCGCACCCGCGGCGAAATTGCGGGGCGTAATTACGCCCTGCAAATACACCATGTGAACCTAGCCTAAGAGGGGGTGTTTTGACCTTGCAATATTGTTTTACTTTTAAAATGTTTTTTTTTTTTTCTTGTAGTCGTCCCTGTAGGGGACTTGACTACTAGGTGGTGTGACTTCTTGTACACTGTTTTGCAATACAACAGTATTTCAGAAAGGTGTTCTAATACGTCCATGGCAGGATGTAATAGGAGTGGTAACGTTGCACCTACAGAGACCTTCATTAGGTCTCCGTCTGTCATGGCAACCACTTGGCACTCCATTATCTCGTTGCCGAGGCGGACCCAATCACATCATGGTGCCTTAAGGGCTAAACAGTTAGGGCATGTTCACATGGCGGATTTGGCCGCGGGTTCCGACGCGGTTCCCGCGGCCCAACCCAGTTTATTCCTATGGGAAAACGCGTTAATATTCACACTCCGCGGGTTTGGCCGCGGCCAAACCAGCACGTGTGGAGAACTCTCCTGTCAATTCTTGACAGGGAGTGCTCTACGCGGCGGCCGCGCGGTGCTGCCGCGGGTGGTGCGCGGCTTGCCCCCTGCTATTAATTTGCCTGGGGCAAACCCTCGGCGCAAGCCACGCCCCACTCGCGCCAAAACCACGCCCAAGCCCGTGCCGCAAACCTGCGCTGGGAGACGCGAGTTTGCGGCGAGGGTTCGGCCGTGGCCAAAACCGCCGTGTGAACATGCCCTTAGGATCTGAGCTGTCTCAGATCCCGGTTGATAGCAGCAAGTCCTAGCTATTATATTCAGCTGTTACCTGCCGTGCATGGAGCAGGTTCAGCAAGTAAGTCCACTGCATACTGCCTTATTACCGACTGTATAAAACATACCAGAAAATAAAATCACATCATATTAAGTGGACGACCTTTTTTTTTTTTATGTACTTCGTATCACCGTTGTTTTTGACCAATAAACATTTTTCTTTATTCATTTTTTAACAGAATCTATGATGGAGGCTCCAAATCTGACCTCTGATAGGTGTGAGCCACGTCTAATGTATTGCAGAATACTGTACAATTCTGGTTCTCTTATTATAGCCTACCTCAGGCAGAGTGCATCAGGAGCAGTAATAGGACAGGCCTGGAGACCTTCATTATGCGCTTTACTGCAATGAAAACCGGTCTGCACTCCAGGATCAGGCGGTGGAACGAAGTACTGCACAATCTTCTTGCAGCTTAGATGCGACAGTAGAGATGGAGTGATCCAAGTAGTTAACCAGTTATCTCCAATCCTGGCCACTAATCAGATATGAAGCTACTCCCCTACTCACATGTTGGGAAGGAGTTAAATTGATTAGCTTTAAAAATTTAAGCAAAGCTAAATAAAAATTACCAAACACATTGGTGTTTCTACACTGCTTACCGTTAGAGCTACAGTAGTTTTTATCTAAGGCTTGTAAACACAAGCTCCCTAGGTTACTGTCCACCTCTTTCTTTTCTAGCAGCCCTGACTGAGACAGTATCACTTCCTGCTGTTTCTTATCCGCGGCACATTTACAGAATTTCAAAAAAGTGAGTGCATCCCACACACTATTATAAATATTGTATGAAAACGCTGAAGATATAACACTTTAATATGGTCAGTGCATCATCTTCAGAATAGGCTTTCTTCTTGGACAACAGCCATGTAGAATAATTTGTCTTGTTAATCCGCTGTATGGTCTTGGCCACTGCAGCTCAGTTTCAGGGTGTTGTAAATCTTCTTATGGAATAAGCCATCTTTATGTAGAGCAACAATTCTTTTTTTTCAGATCCTCAGCGAGTTCTTTGCCATAAGGTACCATGATGAACTTCCAGTGACTAACATAAGAGTGTATGAGAGCCATGACACCAAATGTAACATACTTGAGACCGTGTAAAACAAGTCACATGACACCGTGGAGGGAAAATTGTAAATTGGGCACAAATTGTCCATTTTCACTTAGGGGTGTACTTGCTTTAGTTGACAGCAGTTTAGACATTGATGGCCGTGTGCGGAGTTTCTTTGAGGGCAAATCAAATTTATACTCTACGTTCACACTTGCAGGACGTATTGCGCAGCTTGGGCCCTTGTTCCCCCACGGCTTATTTGGGAAGGGTTTTTCAACGGTTTTCCGTGTAATACCGTTTCATGAAATTCATTGAAAACAGTTGGATTCGTGCCTAGTGGGATGGGGGGAAAGTACATGAATTTTTCCGAAACTGTTTTTACCTCAAACAAATTAGGTTTTGTTTCCGGATAATAATTACATTAATTTGTTTTCACATGTTCTTCTTAAAGGCTCAGCTAGGTAGAGGGAGCTAAATATGCTAATCATTACTATAGGAACACCAACAGCCTGACCAGTCAGAGGTTGAAGCGGCCTGTGGTTCTGTGAAACTGTGTGGTAAGAAAACCTATTTAACTCGAATTCACAAGTCTTAGCAAACCCAGATGTCGGCCTTCAATGGTGACTTAATCGGACTGATCGCTCAGCTCTACCAAAAAAACTTTCCAAAAGTCAACATGCGGTCAGTTCCCAGTTTTACTGAAATGCAAACATTTCCTCCATAATAAAAGGTCACCATTTAGCTAATACCCGTCTACAAACAGAAGAAATCTGCAATATTGTCAGAGTTATCCATTTTCTTAAACCTGAGTGTAAAAGAAATATGCAGCTTTAAAAAGGTTGCAATATACACGCAGAGACCTGTAAAAATAAATAAAAACCTTCAACCTATAATACATTGTAGTTTTTATTAAACTTATTTTTTTTCTCTTTTAGCTCTCTGCGTACTTGACCAGTAGGGAGCACAGTCTTTTGTACACTATACTGCAATAGTGATGTATTGTAGCATAGCCTACAATTATTGCTTTCCTATTACACTGTGCCACTCTGTACTTGACCAATTAAATATAATCTACACACACAACACACTAATTTTTATTGAATTTACTGCTATTAAATAAAGTCTACAGTTGTTTACCCTATCAGTTGTAATTGTTTACTAAATACAATTTTCCATTGCAAATTTTTTACTACATACGCAATGGATGTTAAAGGGGTTGTCTCACTACATTGATTCATCTTACCTCGGTCCTGTTTTCTTGGTTTCATTTTGAATTCAGGGGCGTGTTTACTGACTTCTACTAGGCTGGCAGCCTAACATGAGGGATTGAACAGGTCTGTAGCTACAGCGACCTGAGGAGCTGATGCAGCCCATACAATAGGGGATGGACATGTATTGTAAAGTGAATTGTTTTTTGCAAGATCTTTAACAAACAATCCTTGCAGAGAGACAACCCCTTTAAGTAAAAGCAAATACATTTATTGCCTAAACAAGGCAAGTAATCATAACACATTATAATCACTGTAACAAGGGTTGATATGCTACCCCGTTTCCCCGAAAATAAGACAACGTCATTAATTTTTGCCCCTAAAGATGTGCTACGTCTTATTTTCAGGGGATGTCCTTTTTTTCCCATGAATAAATTATAGCATGCTATACTAGTGTGTGTAATGTTTGTGACACTAATCTTAAAGTTTAGTGTCACAAACCATAGGATATATGTATGTAAAGGACATTTTATGGCGGCTGCAGTGACTTACCTCAAAACGATAGCAAATGTGACATGCTGGGACCTGTGGAACTAGAAGTTCCAGCATGCCCCACCAGCCATCCTGTGAGATGTGTGTCAGTGTCATTGCTCTGTTCTCCCCCCTCTTCCACTTACATGTACTTTCTGTCTACTCTCCTTTGGATGTTCGGGACCTGTGGTGACATCACAGTCACATGACCTCCCTTCACAGGTTCTTCAACCCTCTAATGATTTCCACTATGTCTTATTTTCGGGGGAGGGGCCTTATATTAGGGAATTCAACAAAATCTCTGCTATGTCTTTCGGGGGTGTCTTATTTTCTGGGAAACACGGTATGTATTTTCTTGTACTAAAATTCATTTGTACCATTTCTGGAATGTACTCATGACTGCTAAGAAAATGGATTCAAAAACAATTAAATCACTTTTGTAGAAGAATTAAAAACAAGACCACAAACATCTACACATACCAGGTTCAGGTGTTATAGTACAATACATTCCTGCACTCCAATGATGGTAGGGGAGGGGCAGCCATGGCTGACATGACATTTCTACTTGGAAGTGCTTTCTATTAAAGTAGATTTTAGGGAAATTGAATTGATGCAGTTATGTAATATAAAGACCTTACAGTCTTCAGTTTGAGAAAGTGCAGTTTTCAAGATCTGGTGTAGTGTTTCATCTGTAAAAAGTTCAGCCAACTACTGTATTGCAAAAATGCAGCAAGCCTCAGTAAAGACACACAAGTTTATTCTAGATGCGGTACCAACTGCGCATGTAAATTCACCCTTACGGGGCTGGTCAATCCTTATATTCTTGAACACTCCTTTTCAGAGCACACAGCCTAGAGAGAACACTGGTACACACCATTTTTAGGAAGGAAAAATATTTTGATAGATTTGCAGATAAAACACATGGTGCCTTTCATCTGAATGAAAAACTTGTCAAAATCAATGAAAATTCAACCCCCACTACCCTCAGAGGTTATCTGAACCATTTTTTTTATTTTTTTTAAAAAAGCAAAAGGAACAAAAAGGCATCATAAGTAAATCCCTATAGTCAATGGAGCAGCCTTCAATAAAAATGCAGTCATGCAAGTGTCACCTTACATACAAATTAACAAATATTTCAGCACCACACACTAGGGATACACCAGAAGTATGGCTCTCCCAAAGAGTTGAAGGGGTGTTCACACGAAGAAACATCTGCAAAAGCAGTCAGCATATAGGTAGCTACGATCCGACCGGGTCACAGAATTTGGAGGACAGCACTTGGAAGAAATCGTCATCATTCATATTTCTGGAAGTTACGAATATCCCCGAGCGCACTCACGGCATTTGGAACGCGCACAGAAATTAATAGAGAAGGCCACATCCTGTAACACATTTGGATAGTAGCTAACTGTAAGCCGTTTTGCGGATGTTACATTGCAGAAAACACCGCTTTAATGACATGAGCAAGAATGGGTCATATGTTAATTAATGGGAAGATCGATTTACCCATGCCCAAACCAAGTAGACCTCAGTAGCCATTCGAGAACATATGACCATGTTCTCTCCACCAAAATATATCCCAATTAAGTAGAACTGCAGGTCAAGATAATATAGTCTAACCAGGGTGGATAAAAATCAATGATTTTTAAAAAAAAAAAAAAAAAAAAAAAAAAAAAAAAAAAAAATCGGATTTTTTTTTTATTTAAAAAACGGATTTTTTTTAACAAACTGTTTTTATGGGTACATTCAAATGCCATGCTCTTCCAAGGTTTCTGTGGGATTAGGGGGCAGTTTCCCTTCCTTATTATCAAGATGTCCTTTAACTTAGCAGTTCCCCAAAAATGAATTTGTCGGCAAGGTTTCCCCAGCCTCTTTTCACAGCAAAAAGTTACAACAGAACAGGTTGAGAAAAGCCCTTATCCTTTTGTTAAAACCTAATGTACAGAATCAACCCCTTCAGTCCCAAGCCCCAAAAAGTTAGACAATTGTTTCTGATTGTTGGAGTGGAATAAACGCCACACAAAAAGAATTGGGAATCTAAGTGTGAGGGGGGGAAGGGCAAGCAGACAAAAAATAAAAGTAAAAAATTTGGCAAAATTACTGCAGCATAGCCACAGACGAAAGTCGGATCGTTGTGTGTACGATCTGGGTTTTTTAAATTTCTTTTATAATGGCGCGGGCCCGTAAAAAAGACCCATTTTGGGGAAAATTTTTTTTAATGAAGCCCCTTCGCCTTGGGTAAGGCGGCATGGTGGGTGCAAAATGAAAACCGATGCAACAAAGAGATGCAAGGCCTGGGGCGGAATGAGGAAAACTTCATGAAAGTGCGGTGAGAAGATGACCAAAAACACTTTGAAAAAGGCAGGGTTTTTAGGTTGGTAAACAATTTTTTTGAATCCTATTTTAAAGACTGAACTGTCATGTGTGGAAAAATTATATTTTTTTATTACTGCATGTCGCTTTTGGGACAGTTATGATGAAAATAAAACAAAAATTCCTTTTGGGGCAGGGGAGTGATGTGTTGTGTACAAAAGCAGAAATTGTTAAAAATAAAATAACAGCATTGACTTTTTTTTGTTTAGGGGAATTCAGGATTTTTGGAAATATCCCCCCAGATCACCATCCTGTTCTACGTTTCAGAGTTATCCCCCGGGTAGTGCTTTATTTGCGGGCAATCTCGACAAACCCACAGCCAATATCACCCTACCCAAAAGGAAGAAAAAACCTTTACCTCCTGGAAACCACCATAGATAGGGTTTTTGGGGGAAAAACAGCGATTAAAAAAGAGTTGATTGATGAAAAAATTGCCCGTTTTTTTTATGCAACGAACTCTTTTTTTCTCTGGGCGAGATCCCCCATTTATTAAATATGGTTCAGTCACTGAGACCCGGGTACAGTCCCCCGCAAGGATGTTGCAGGGGGAAATGCTGGGTCAAGTGTATGACAGAGAAATGAGCAAATGTGCAACAGCTTGGAGGGTAAAATTGTTAACCTAAGTATTGATGGGTGGAGTAATGTCCAAAATGATCCTATTTTATGTGCTTGTATAAAACAGAAAAGGAAAGTCTTTCCTTGCACAAAAAAATGATACGTCAGGAAATGCACACACAGCAGAATTTTCTTACAAGAGTGGGAGTTTAAAGCTATAACGACATGTGAAAAAAAAAATTCAAAAGTTTGTATGGTTTTTGGGCACTGACAAGCTGCAAACGTACCAAAATGAGAAAAGATTTTTTAAGCAGGGGGGGAATTTCAAAGCTGCTAATAACTATGGTTGAATGATTTGCGCACCCATTAGCCAAAGATTAAGTGTTCCCCGAAATAAAGGCGAATGTTTTTGAAATTGCTAAATACTTCCCTAATAAAATTTTGCTGCACGCTCTGAAAAAAGGGTGGGTGGAACCAAGCTAACGCTCCACAAATGTTAGATGGAACTCTGTGGTGGATGTTTTGAGCAGTTATCAAAAAAAAGGCCTATTTTGATGACACTTTGTGAAGAAAATCGAGAAAAAAATGATGGCACTGTCACGGGCCCAAATCCTCAACTTTTGGGTTAAAGAAAAAATTGACTATGCTGACTTCCCAAACCCCTCTCTCAAGTTTTAAAAAAAATACAGAAAAATAGCTTTTTATTGGGATGTGTTGAAAAATTTTGGGGGAACTGAGTGAACACCTTTAAAAAAAGACTACACTGGCGAATTAAATTACAAAACAGTAAAAAAAAAACGAATGGAAAGCACTGACTCCAGCCCTTTTTGGGAAATTTGTCCCATATCCAATACAGGGTCAAAACTAAGTGCGAGGAAAAGGAGTTCGATGACAGGGTACCAGCAATCTCCATCTTTAATGCCCCCTATAATAAACTTCAGAGTAAGGGGGAACCATTTCAAGAAATATTTTTGCTGAAGATATTTTAGGGAAAGGGCACACCAGTAAACGGGGGGAAGTCATTAAGGCTTAATTTGAGGAAATGTTAAGTAATGATTTCACTTTTTTAAAAGCAATAGCTTCTTCTGCAGGCGTTAAAGAATATTTTTTCCTTTGGACTCATTCATTCTAAATTGAGAAAACGGTTGGGAACCCAAATAAAGCAGGAAAGCTTGTTTTCTTTTCCAGATTATGAATGGGAAAACAAAAAAGAATGATGATGAAGAGACGGACAAGTGAGCTACGGGAGGACAGGCAGGGAAGTGTATTTAAGTTTTTCAGGTGTCGGCTGGGCGGGACAGTCTAAGTTTCTTAAAATAAAATATATATTTTGTTTTTAGCCAAATTAGTTAAAAAAACATGGATGTTTGTTTTAAACAAATAACTTATGCTGTAATATTGTTATTGTTTCAGTTGAATAAATCTATTTAAATTGTTATTAAGGTCAGGATTATTTTTTCTCCTTCCTAAGTACAACAGAACAGTGGTGTCCAAATATGAATGATTAACCATTAAACTGGGGAGAAAAAAGTAATATAAAAAGTGATTCTAAAAATCTTCATCTACTTGCTTTGTTTAAAATAGCAAGAAACTAGTTTAGGTAGAAACTTTGATTTAAATAAACTGATTTAAATCAACCCTTTTACTGACTAGTGATTTAAATCGTGATTTAAATTTAAATCAAATCCACCCTGAGTCTAACTGATTCTGCTCTTTAGGACAAGTCCAAACATTGCATTTCTACTGTGAATTTGCCACAAATGTTCTAAAACTGCAGAACATAAAAAGGGATCAACGATAAGATCATACTCTTCTCATCCCTGCAGCCAGAAATTCATACAAGCTGTTAGCAAGCGTTCTCCCACTTGGAAACCAGTTTTCTTGCTGCCAGCAAAAAATTAAAAAAATAAATGAAATTACAAAAATGTCTTTTTATATTCCAATAGACCAACAAAGATACCTTTTTTGTATACAACTAAGGGAATGTTGTACAAAATAATGAAAATAACACAAGATTTCGTGTGACAATTAGGATAAAACCTATTTTCAAAATTCCACGAAAGCAAATTGAGAAAGCACTCAGCCACAAGCTTCATGCCTGTTGGCTCCAAATACATGGTAGAGCTTTTAATAGCTATACAAAACTTGGTAGGGTGAGAATATATAATTCATGATTTTCATTCAGGAACACTTAAGGAATCACACCAGCACAATTCTCCCTAAAGTTATAAGTGATTGAATGTTTTAGCATCACTTGGCTGCTCTGCATCCTAATATGGCCGGGCTGGCAGCATTACAATAAAAGTAATCTTCATTACTGAGCTTGCAATTTGTCAAAATGTATTTGCATGTGCCCTCTATCAAGGAATCCAAATAAAAAATGAGATTCAAACCACATGACTAATTAACCTAATATCAATTCATGCAAAAGCATTCATATTATGGTAGAAACTGAGCAGCTCTGGATTTGTGGGAGAAAACAACTGGAGAAAATACTACAGCGGATAAAATGTGCTTATTGGGAAACAAGAGGGACACAGCCTCTTGTTCTTTTTAGACCCCCAACCCTCCCTTCAGAAATCGCTAAAATACCTGGAGGTGAGCCTTTTAAATGTCAAGAGCCATGTACCCTTAGTGATAGTCTTTTGGGCCCAGCAGTCCAATAACATGCATAGGATGAGCCATTGTAGTTGGATTTCTCTGGGTACAATGTTTTGCCTATGAACAAATGCATTTTTAGGCCAGTATTCTCCAACTTGTGTTTTAGCATCCGAAGTAGGCTGGCAAAGCATGCTGGGAGTTGAAGACTCAACATTCATAGGTTGGAATAAAAACGGGTTTAGACAAACCAACAACCACATGTGAAATCAGGCACAGATGCTTGATGAGCTATGTTCACAAGCAGCAGCATTGTTATAAACATATCTAGGACTGCAAATCAGTCCAAGTCATCAGACTAGGGCTTTGATGGCAAACACATGGATTTTTGCCTACCCCATCCAGATGATTAACACAGTCGCAGGCACTTCTGAAACAAATCGGCCAGTGTTAATATACTCTTAAGTGACAGTCTTGCCAGGGACCAGAAAGACTGCATCAAATTTGCGGCTAGCCCAAAATTTGTGTGGTTTTGTATTAACGTTTGTTGTAATTCTTACTACATGGCTACTAGAAAAATAAAACCGATTCCTAAGTGTACAGCAAGTTGCCTACATCAGTTTATACTATACAAGCGCAGAATATTTTGTGATAAAAGGATATAAAGCACCGTGGAAAGCCAATACAAACAAGTTCCCCAAGTCATGCAATGTTAAAATTTAACAAAAACTTCCCTAAAGAACACATACAAGGTAGACAATCCCAAGTTCAATATGCACAGCTATATCATAAAAGCAATCAATTTAAGGTTTGTGTCATTGTAAAGATAAAGTAGTTGGCAGTGCTAAACTTTGAACCTTTTTATTATTTTTTTTTTTTTTTTTAAAACAAACTTGTACTACAGCTTGAAGGCGAAACATTGTTAAAAAAAAAAAAAAAAAAAAAAAAAAAAAAAGGATTTTTTGCCTGGTGATAGGGCTGATGCAAAACATGCTCTGAACATTCAGACTCTCTCAAAACAGCTTATTCATTTCATAACAAAATTCTAAAGAATATAACATACATCATCTTCCCCAAATGAGACATTATCAGTGATAATACACCAAATGCCAGTTCCTAACCAGGAAACTGGGTGTTAATGCTGAAGCAAACCGTTCACCTTCTACTGCTCCAACCTGTGACTCCTCACAACTTGCAGCATACCCTGCTTGAAGCTGTCACGGCATGCTAAGGTTGGGTTCAAACAATGTTTTTAACATGAATGTTGCAGCAGTATTTACAGAACAAAACCAGATATGGAAAAAGTACAGTGGAAAGGCTTTTACCTTGTCTGGATTTTGAACCCATTTCTGGTTTTGGCATAAAAATAATGCTACAAAATACACACAAACAAACACTGGGTGAAACAAGCCTAAAAGTATGTGTACGCTCACATGACAAATGTCAAAATACTCGTTGGGTTTGGAACCCTAAAACCGCATCGTCTGCCAAGTACTTTGACGAGGTATCCAATGTGGATTTTAGGTCATTTTTTTCCTGCCGGATCGAAAGTCAGGAAACGAGCCCCATTCATGTCTGGGGTTTTGAACGCGGATCAGACCTAGAAATGTTTGGAACGCTTTTTGTACCTCAAATACGGTGGATTACTGAACATGTTCAAAGCTCTTTGAAGAGAAACTACGGTTTTGAAATGCAACCTCATGACAATCTGAGTCGTGTGGACTACACCTCAGATTTTAAATTAAGGATAGGGATGGTTTACAGTCAACATTTTAAAAGATTTTTAAGACCCGAATCTGCGTTAATTTCCCATTGGAAATCCTTGCCGTGTAGACCAACACTAAGAGTTCTGGATCTCTCTACAGATCCAAGTTCTTTTTCTTCCCCCCTTTTAAACAAAAAAAAAAATAAAAGATGGTAAGAACAGCACAAGTGGTTGATGGCTCTGGAGCAGTTCCTTGACACCAAAACTGTAATGCCGAGAAACTGCTCTAGTGACCAAACTAACCACCTGGTGACCATTTTTACACACTAGAAACTGCCACAGATATTAAAGGGGTGTTCCCATGAAGAAAAGTATAGTGGCATAGTTAGCTCTCAGCTAGCTGACCGTACAAGAGAATGGCGGTGCTTGCGTCGCCCTCCTCGTTCACTTCTGTCGAAACTCCCATATACAGCCGAGCTGTAAGTGCCGCCCTCCTCATTTTCACGTACGGTCGGCTTGATGCTAGCTGAGCTGACTGTGCTACTACTGCTTTGTGGGAACACCCCTTTAATTTAACAAGCTGGTTATTTTTTCAGACTTTTTCTGAAATAGGAACTGCTCTAGAACTAATATGCGAACAGGTGATCGTTTTTGTACTGTAAAAAAAATGCTCTAGAGCTACCAAGCCAACAACCTGGTGATCATTTTTTCTGGCTATTTTTTTTTACCATAGAAACTGTTCCAGAGCTATCAAGCTAAAAACTTGATGACCATTTTTCGGCTTTTTTTTGTACAGCCATTACCCTGGTGGTATTTTTTCCAGTATAAACTGCTCCAATACGATCAAGCTAAAAAACTATGATTTTTGCCTATTTTTTGGGGGGTACATTGAAAACTAAAAAACTGTTCCAGAAATACCAACCAGGTGAACCAATTTCCAGCTTTATTTTTTACAGTAGAAACTGCTGTAGAAATACCAAGCTGGTCATTTTATTCAGCTTTTTTTGTACATTGTAAACTGCTTCAGAGCTACCAAGCTAATCTTTTTTTCTGCCTATATTTTGTACAGTTAAAACAAAAAAACTGTTAGAGGTACCAAGCTAAAAACCTGGTGGTCATTGTATCAGCTATTTTTTGTACAGTACAGACTGCTTTAGCACTACCAAGCAACTACCCAGTAAAAAATTTTTGGCTATTTTTTTTTTTTTTAAGTAGCAATTAAGAAGGAATATGATGTTTTAATGAAAAATTAATGGAAATTAAAAAAACCCCTAAACTCTTGTAAGTAACCCCGGCGGGGGGAAGAATTAACACAAATCTGTTTGTATTCCCCCCCGGAAAAAAAAACCAACCCCTCTTTTTTTTTGGAAAATTGATTAAATTTTCCCAAGTCCTTTTCCCTCTCTGAGCTTAGTACAAATTCCACAAAACCTAGAGCAGAAAACATGTCTGGCTTCAAACCATTTAGCGAAGTCCTATCAATCATGTGCAAACTGTAAACCTACAGAATTTTTTACCCCCCCCCCCTCCCTCATGTCATACGTGCTCAGTTACTGTTTCAGGAAAAGGGACAAAGAACGCTATCACAGCATGAAATTACATCTGAACGAAAGCACAATTTGCATAATGGGCTCTGCTAAAATTATTTCAAAGCAGGGTTTTTAGCTCAGGACTAATGCTTGATGAAATTAACTTTCCACCAGGAATAATATTAGCCCCCTCTGTCGTGCTGCTGCAATACACACACCCTTCTCATCCCTCCCCCACCCCCCCAAAAAAAAATGCCAAGGTGCAAATGAGCAAAAAAACAAACGAAAAAAAAAAAAAACTAAACAATGTCATGAAAACAAATGAGTGAGGAGGGGCTGCAGATGAATTACACAACACAAAGCCCAGCAACTTTTCGGTTTTTTTTTTTTTTTAATGGGGGATTAAATAGCTACTGAAAGAGACTTGTAATTTCAGGCGTTTAATGCTGCCGATCGCATAGGTTCAGGGAACGAACGGCAGAGGGGAGGGAAACAGGACCTTAGAGGGGAAGGAAGGAGGAGGAAAAAAAAAAAGACAAAAAAGACATACTGTAATAGGGGAGTTTTCATTCATCCCTTGCCCATCCCCCAGCAATCTGCAGCCACCAAAAGGAGATCTCCTCTCATATTGCTCATTGGCAGGGGGGTCCTCGGGGAGCACGGTGATCCTTAATCATGGGGTGAGCAAGGTTCCTCCGGGAAGGGCAGCAGCACTCGGTGGTGAGCTAGCTCCAGCTAGGCCTCAGGCCCCTCTCACACCCCCTCTCCTCCTGAGCCTCACCCCCCATCCCTGCCCACCATTCAAGGAACACACACACAAAAAAAGTGTTTGCAGAAAGAAGGGAGGGGGAGAAAGCGCAGAGCATCGAGTTTCTTTAATTAAGCAAACAGCGCAAAAAACACACCCAAAAAAAAAAAAAATGCCATAGCTGCAAACTGAAAGCCCAAAAAAACCCACCCCTTGTGATGAGGAGTGATCTCTGAACCCAGCTGCTGGAGACTGCAATCACCTACTGATAACAATGCACTTGACAGACCACCCCCAGCTCTGCCCCTGGTTCACCATGGACACCCAGTAATGTTAGGGTGGTGGGCGTCACTGCACCCAATGCAACTCACACAACAACAACACAAGCCCATCATGGCACAGGGGCAACGTCTGGGGCGATCCCTCCAACCCCTTCCCCTGAAAGCTGCCGCCCGGCACTTCGGGGGGTGGGGGAATGAATTTTGGGCAATTAGAGCTGAGGCGTCGGGGGCGCGCCTGGGGCGGGGGGCCGCGCGGGGGCGCGCAGAGAGGGGGGGGGGGGGTGTTTCCTGCTCGCGCCCGGCACTCCAAACGCGGGCTGAGCGGCGGGAGTTTCTCTCTCGCTCTCTCCCCAGCCCGCCCCCCTGACCAAACTCCCAGCAACAGCCGGACAACCGAGCCCGGCCGTATGATTGGCCTCTGCCGCAGGCGCCACCCGAGTTCACGACACGGAAACGAACGGGAAGGGATGGCGAGAGTTCGCTTCAACTTACCGCCCGCCGCAGCAACTCTCCCTGTGACCGGCCGCGGGCTCACTAAGGGCGGGAGGGGGTAACTACGGAAGGGGGAGCAGTCACATGAGCGAACAGCCCCTGTGGCCGTTACTGCCGCGCGGCGCTCCCCTCTCACGCCCCCTTCCCGCGTTTTTCTTTACCTCAGAGCCGTGAGGAGGAGAGGACGAGTCGCAGCGCCGGGCGCCCGTCCGTGTATGAGCAGAATACCGGTTCCGGGTTGCTCGTCGTCTCTTCTCCTCCCCTGTCTCAGTTGCGGGCGTTAAGTTGTAAGGGAGACACGTAACCCGTCGGTTGTGGTTTGGGGCGTCTAAAAAATAGAGCTTACCTACACAGTGAATGAGCTTGTGCCGCCAAGAGTCAAGTTCCTGTCGAAAACCGCGCCTCTCGATAGAGCATTGCTGGCTCTTACACAGACTCGCCATTTTCTGCTGGCCCCGCACGGACCCGCCCCCTCCTCCACGAACACCCCCCTCACCTCTCTCTTTCCTCCGTCCCTCCCCGATTCCGCCGCCTTCCACTCGGTACGTCGGCACGGTGACGTCAGCACGCACAGCCCTGTCACCAACGCCCGGCGCTGCAGTGAGGTAAATGTCCCTCCCAGCCCCGCGAGCGGCCAGCACGGCCCGAGGCGGCCGGTCTCCATGGCGATGCCACATGAAACAAGCCGACGACCCAGGGCCACGAAGTCACACGCTTTCCAGGCATCTTAGGGATAGAGCCGTCCAGTTGGGGGACCATAAGTCCCAGCATACTGTCCCCTCAATAACATCTTACCCAATTACTGAGCTATAGGATTCCTCACAGGGTTTACAAGTTAGGGCTCTACAGGAGCCAGTATGTTCTCAGGATGAAAGGGCGACAGGGTCTCGCACATTGACTTAATGTAATATTTGCTATATAAGTAGGTAGGAGAGTAAAAGAAAAGGTAAGAGGTAAAAGAAGCTGGAAGGGCAGCAGAGAACTGTATGAAATCACCAGACGGAAAACATCAATGCCGCAATATGGAAGAAATGGCCACATCTGTTATGGCAGGGAATGAAACTTTGTTCTGGTTTATGAGTAAAAGAATGAAGAAAAACTATGGAACCGCACAAATTTGTAATGAGGAAGATAACTATGTTACTAGAGATAAGGCGGTCACTGACCATTGAAAGGCTGTATCTTTTTTCTAATAGTGTTTATTTTTGGCATTGCAATAAACAATTACACATGTAACGATAACGTAAAAAAAAACAAGTCAAATATTCACAGTGAAAGTGGCATAAAAGAGAAGAAGGCAATCGGTAATCTAGATCATATAGTACCCATAAGAAATCACGTTGCAAGACATGGAGCATTAATCAGGCAACAGAGAAGACTAGATCCACGCTGTAAAATTAACTGTGCCAAGAAAATTCAGGACTAGCAAAATTAAGGGGACTTGGATCATTTGACTTTTTACAAACACGAAAACAAAAAATGACAGTACAGACAACCATTCATACTCTCATTCACCCTTAAAGGGGTTTTCTCGCTACAAATATATCTGCAATAATGGGAACCGTAAAAATAAGTACTTTTGAAATTGGTTTGTATCACCGAAATCATTTAGTATAGCAGCTGTTAGCTAATCTGTGTGTGTTTAGAGCCAATTCTGCAGTCTTGGGCACGCCCCCTGTGCTTTGATTGGCTGTCCTGCACTCTCTGTACTCACTCACTCTGTACTGAGCTGTGTGAAAGTGGCTGCCTGTGCTTGCCTCTGCTCTCACAGTGATGGCTCTAATGTGAAGGATCTGGGCAATTACTGAATCTCTAGCTACCAGATTCACTCCTTTACCCATATAACACACCCTTATACACTTTTTTCATGCAGAAGGTAGAGGGGGTGGGCAGAGTGTATTTCTCACGTTTGTTTCATCAGTTCAGGTGTCAAAATGTCCCTGTGCCTTCCAGGTCTCATCAGGTTTGGAATTTTATGCATTTTCTGTAATATTAGGGGGCTATATTTATAACTTTTTACACCAGTACAGGTGTTCTGGTTACAAGGCTTGCTTGTGGAGCCTTGGGAGGGAGGTTACTGTCACAGCTCTCTAGGCACGATGACTGACCATTGCAGGCGATCTGGGACATCCACTCGCTTCCATTGCTCACACAGAATGAAGAAAACTTGGGAGGCAACAGGGAGGGGTGTGATGACTCACCACTCTTCAGTGAGGGTAGACACACCCTACTGGGAGGAGAGTCCCGCCCCTTGATTTGAAACTAAGCCAGAGAAACAGCTCAAATACTTGCAAAACTATGTAGTGAGAAAACCCCTTTAAGCACCAGCACCCAAGCCACCGGCTTCTACTCTGTAGATGTACTTAACCAGTTACCCCATACACTTTGAAATTGAGCAGGAACTCCCCAAGCGGCATATGGGGTCGTATACATCGGCAGATCCCCATTAACTAGTTGTAGCCAATTGGACAAAGTAGGACATTTCGGGGGTTTCCAATTTAAGAGAATAGTTTTCCTAGCATAGAAAAGTAGGAGTCGGTATAGAACTCGCTCTTGTTTGGTTGGGATTAAATCCTCTACTAACCCTACAAAGCTTTTACCTTGGGCACAAACATTTAGAAAACCTGATTTTTTCCAGGAGAACTGTGAATCTGTGGAATTGCCTGCCTGAAGACCTGGTCACAGCTATATTCTTCAGTACTCTCAGAAGGTGGCCTTTAAAATAATACTTCTGGGCAGAAGGTTACCACTAGTTATAAGGGACTAGCTCCAGGATTTTTTAAGGTGGCTGATCTAGGTGACCTTGCACATCTAAAGGGGTTTCTCCCCATGTTGTTTCACAGAGTCACAGGCAGCTTTAGTCTTACACTGCCTGGTCACGCTGTGGGTGGTTCTATAGGAGTGATTAGCATATTTAGCTTCTCTATAGCTAGTTGTTACAGTGATGTATGTGCAGGAGATTTAATCTGTAATACAGAAAAACTGCAGAACTCCAATGAGTGAAACCAAGTATCAAAGGCAAACAATATAATCTTGTTAGAAATAAAAGACTATTTTTCCAATCATGGTAAATTTTCCATCCCCTCCCTCTCTGCCCTAATCAAAAAGGGAAAGAAATAAACGGGTTAAACTAGAGACAATTGTGTACAATCAAAAAGGCAAAAAAATTTCTCTTTTATCTTTTGACCAGGCCCAATAAAGGTAGAGAAATGTAATAAAAAAAGTCTTTTTTTAAATTTTCCCTTTATATTTAAAAACCAAATTTCCATTTTTTTGTGAAAAAAAACCTTTTTAAAGGGTTAACTAAGGCAATAGGTCCGGGTTTGCATTTCAGATTTTTTTAAAAAAACTTTTAAAGTGTGATTAATACTCCTTTAACTAACTTGTATTGAAAAGGATTTAATAGAATTGGAGAAAGGACAAAGACGAGCAACCAAACTAATAAGGGGAATGGAACATTTTTGCAGTGAGGAAAAGTTAAAAGAATTAACCCCTTCCCAAATTTGGGACTTTTGGGCATAAGCCCTAGGGGGAAAAGTGACTTCCCGAAAAATGGAGTAGCATACGCCCTGGCAAACCCCTTTCCCGGGCGACCCCCGCGCGGGGGATCCCAACGGGGGGGGGGAACCAGCGGTAAATTACCCCCAGGCCGCATGCCGAATCACCCCGGGCCGGGTGGGGCTCCGGCCGGGGGTGATTACCTGCTTCATTACCGAACCGTTTTTGGTTGCGATAATAAAGCCGCAGGCAGGAGGGGGTGAGCCCCCGCCGGCTGCCGCACTACAGTGCGGCACCGATCCCCCTGTCTAAAGGCCCCGGGAAAAGGGAACGGAAATTTCCCAGGGTATCTGGACGTCACCATGCCCTAAAATGCTTTTGGGGGGCAGGGTGCCCAGGTATTTTTCCGGGCCCAGTACACATTTTTAGTACTGGGGCCCGGGCCTGCCTTCTAACAGCAATCTAATGATTGCTGTTAAAATTTAAAAATTGAAAAAAAAGAAAAAATTTAAATGTTAAAAGTAAAAAAAAAAAGTAAAACAAAAAAATAAAAAAAAAAAACCCTACCCCGCCCTTTTCCCCTTTAAAAACCCCCCCAACCCGCCCCAAAAAAAAATTTAAAAAATAAAAAAAAGTACCCTTTTTTTGGTTTATCGACCCCGGTGCGTAAGGGCCCTCCCCCTATAAATTGCCCAAATTTAATTAACCCGCAGGGTAAAACCACCGAAAAAAAAATAAGTAAAAAAAAAAGTCACATAATTTGCGTTTTTTTTTTTCATCCCGCGACAAAAAATGGAAAAAAAAACTATAAAAAACTTTTAATAAACCCCAACGTTGTACCAATTAAAAGTCCAAAAAACCCCGCAAAAAAATTCCTTACACAGTCTTTTAAAAGGAAAAATAAAAAAGTTATGGCTTCGGGAAGATAGAAAATGAAATAAAAAATTTTTTTAACAAAAAATAAAACACTTTTTTTTTTTTTTTTTTAAAAGTGCCTCAAAATAATTTAAAAAATATAAAAATTGAGTATCGCTGAAAATCGTTTTGCCCCAGGGGAAGAAAATCTAACTTGTCACGGAAACTCCCGGGATGAGCGCTGTTAAAAATAAAAAAAACTACTGGGTTTTTTGCATATTTTTTTCACCCTTGCCTTCCAAAAAAATGGATTTAAAACTGATCAAAAATTTTTTGGTCCCCCAAAAAATGATCCAATAAAAATTAAATTTACCCCGCAAAAAAAAGCCCCAAACAAAACTCCGACCCCCAAAAAAATAAAAAGTTATAGCTCTAAACCCTATGGAAAAAGTGTTTTCCTTTTTGAATAAAAGTGTTTTTATTGTTAAAAGCCCGTAAAAAACCCAAAAAAAAAAATACAAATTGTGTAAACGTTGTAATTGTTCGACCTGCTGATAAAAATAGCATGTCATTTATTCCCCGGTGGACCCCTGTAAAAAATAAAAAAAAAACTACCCGGGGTTTCTGTTTTTTTGTTCAAAAAGCCTTACAAAAACCTTAATAAAAAGTGATCAAAGCATTTATATCACCCCCCAATTTTAATAATAAAAAAAATCAACTCATTCCCGCAAAAAAAAAGCCCAAAAACCAAAATCCGTGCACAGAAAAATAAAAAAAATTATGGCTGTTAGAAAAGGGCAACAAAAAAAAAGCAAAATTTTTTATAGACCCCATTTTTATTGTGTAAAAAATTTTAAAAAAACCCTAAAAAAAATTATAAAATTTATATCATTGCCTTTTTTTCCGATTTCCCCCTAGTAAAGCCCATCCTTTACTTATCCCCCACGGCGAACAATTTTAAAAATAAAACCCAAAAAACAATGGGGGAAAATGCGTTTTTTCCCCCCCCTTTTCATGGCCCCAAAACTAAAAAAAACTTTGGACCCCTGTACAAACCCAAAAGCACAGTACACCCCTAATGAGAAAACCAAAGGGGTGTTTGAATCCAAAATGGGGGGATTTTTTGGAAGGTTTTCACCTTTTCGGTATTTTGGGGGGTTTTTCAAAAGAGACATTACCCCCCCCGAAATCTGGTTCCAAAAAATCCCCCAAATTTGGCTCCCCCCTTGTACGCCCCCCAAGCGCCCAAAAAAGCAGTTTTTACACCCAAAAGTAGGGGATTCCGAAAATTGGGAAAAAATTGCTTAACAAAGTTTGGGATGCTTTTTTCACAGGATTCCCAGTAAAAAATTTTAACAAATTTTTACTAAAAATTTCAGAAATTGGGTTTGGGAAAAAAAAAAAAAATTTAATTTTTCCCAAAAATGCAAAAAAATTTTTTTGGGAAAACCTGTGGGGGGGGTTTTAAATAATCAAACACCCCCGGGTATATTTTTTTAAGGGTGTTTGTCTCCAATATGGGGCTTTTTTTAAAGGGGGTTTTTTTTAAGTTTTAAACCCCCTAGGGTGTTTTCCCCAAACCTGAAATGGGGCCTAAAAAAAAATTGTTTAAAGAAAATGAGACCCCCCGAGTCCGGTTTGGGGGCACCCCCAATTCTGGGGCTTGTTTGGTTTAGCCAAATTTGGGGCACTAAAGGGCCCCTAAAGGGATATCCCTGAAAAACAGCAGAATCTGGGGGAATTTAATATTTTAAATTGCATTTCCCCGATCACAACTACCAAAGGTTTTTGTTAATTAAATGGCTGAAAAAAATTTAAAAAATTTCAAAAAAAAGGGAAATTTTTAATTTCACCGCCCCTTTGCTTTAATTCCTGTTTAAACACCTAAGGGCCCAATAAACTTTCCTTTTAAAAGGCCTTTTTTGAAAACTTTAAGGGGTGTGTTTTTTAGATGAGGTCCCTTTGTGGGGTTTTTAAAATACAGGCCAAAACCAAAAACACCCTTTAGAAATGGAAATTGGGTCCCTTAAAAAAAAGTATATTGCAAATTTTCTTGAAAATTTTGAGAATTACTTCTAAAATTTTTAAGCCTCCTAATTTCATAAATAAAAAAAAGAATTTTAAAAAAAAATGCCAAAACCCAACCCGTAGACTTGGTAATGCAATTATAAAACTTTTTTTGAGTGGAATAACTTTTTTAAACTTTCTAAAAATTTTTGAATTTTTTTAAAAAGGTAATTTTTTCAAATTTTTCAAAAGAATATTGATATTTTTTACAAAATAAAAAAAGGGCTTTTT
The DNA here is from genome assembly GCA_025379985.1 of Phyllomedusa bahiana. Lineage (NCBI taxonomy): Eukaryota > Metazoa > Chordata > Amphibia > Anura > Hylidae > Phyllomedusa > Phyllomedusa bahiana. Next base: position 85,981 of record JAODAL010014040.1, read on the forward strand.
GGACCAAAAATTTTTACAAACTTAAAGCACAATGTATCCCCGAGAAAACCCAAACTCTGTATCACATGGATAGGGAAAAGTGCAAAAAATTATTTCACATAAAAATGAACATGGCAGATTTAAAAAAAAGGGGGGTCGTTTTTAGAGGCCAAAACTGGGGCCCGGCGGTAAGAAGTTAAAAATTAATTAGTCTTAAAAAAAATAAGACTCTGAGGAGACAAGGGTTAAATTTTTTAAAACTATATAAATGAACCCCCAAAAAAATTATGTTGAAAAGCCATTTCATGTAACACACACAAGGGAACATTTCCTTCGTTTAGGGAAAAAAAGATTCAATCTCCAGAGAAGAAAAGCCTTCTTTCCCATGAGAACTGTGCAATAGCCGTCTGAGGAGCTGGTCACAGCAGGAATTGTTGAGGGCTTCAAGAAAGGCTTAGAGAACTACTTACAACTAAATAAAATTAATACTTATGCAGCCATATAAACATCTAGATCAAGTCTGATGGTAATTTTGGGATCAGGAATGAAATATTCCTTTATGGCAGATTGGTTCTTGCCTTATGGGCTTCAAAGTCTTTATCAGTAGGGGAAGCAAAGCTTGAAAATTTCCTTTACCCCTCCATTTATTCACATCTTTCCCCACCCGTGGTTGAACTTGACTTGCGTCTTTTTTCAACTGTACTAACTATATAACAGCTTCTAAATGAATCAACTGTGCAGCCAGTTAGTGTCTGGAAAGCAACATGAATGCTTGCCTGTATAGCTAGAGTATAACCTGCAGAAAGAAGGAGGTTGTGATCCCGCTGTAGGGAGATCTAGTGAGGCCACTTGGAATACTATGTTCAGTTCTGGATACCTCACCTAAAGAAATACATTGAAAAAATAGAATGGGACCAAAGATGGGTTATAACTAGAGATGGGCGAATTGATTCTAAAGAAGTGGACTTCATTTAGAATTTCAGGAAAACTTCGGTTCTGAACGAAGTCGAAGTTTGGGGTACTTCGCGGGAACGAAGCGTGCTTTTCATTGATAAAATGGCTGCGTGCACATGGCGTTACATGGGGCAAAGAACGCTGGGAGGAAGAAGGGCATAGCCTGCATGACATGTGCAGAGATGAAGTCAATCAGAGACCGGCGGGATTCTGTGACGCCCCGGGCACTATTTTAAGTCGGGTGCGACGCTGAGAGCTCATACCGCTCTCACTGTACTGAGTAGGGAAGGTGCTGCCGCGCTGCTTATGAAAAGCTGATATAAAGAACTAATTTTTTATACAGCGTTTTTGGGGGGTTTGTCACAGCTTGTCTCAGAGACTGCTTCTTTTAAACGTTCTAATCTGATTTTGTGGGTTTGGAACTGAAGTACAGTGTGCGTCCAATGCAGCTGCATATACATTTTAATGCTATTGCTCATTTTCTTTAGCACATTGAATATCCAAGGGTTATCAAGCTGTTCCTGTTGTATTCATTTAAAGAAACAGCGTTTTTCCCAATCCAAATACCACTTAATATTTGGTTGCTCATTTCTTTTGCGCAATTTAGATCCAGGGGTTAATTAAGCATTGTTCTGCTGTTGTGGCCCACTAAAAGAAACGTTCTTTTTCACCACCAAAAAAATTACATTTTGCCTGTAGCAAAATTCACACCGAAGGTTAATTACAAGTTTTCTGTTGTTGTGTACCCGTAAAATAAAACGCTATTTTAACACGCTACAAAGCTAATATTTTTTGGTTGCTCATTTGTTTTGCGCAATTTACATCCGGGGGTTAATTAAGCGTTGTTCTGCTGTTGTGGTCACTAAAAGAAAACGTTCTTTTTTCACCGCCAAAAAGCATCATTTGCCTGTAGCATAATTCACAACCGAAGGTTAATTACAAGTTTTACTGTATTTTGTGTCCCGTAAAATCAGCCATTTTAACACGCTACAAAGCTGGTCATTTTGGTTGCTCATTTCTTTTGCGCAATTTACATCCAGGGGTTAATTAAGCGTTGTTCTGCTGTTGTGGTCACGAAAAGAAACTTTATTTTTCACCACCAAAAAAGACATTTTGCCTGTAGCATAATTCACAACCGAAAGTTAATTACAAGTTTTCTGTTGTTGTGTACCATAAAATACACGCCATTTTAACACGCTACAAAGCTGGTAATTTTTGGTTGTCATTTCTTTTGCGCAATTAGATCCAGGGGTTAATTAAGCGTTGTTCTGCTGTTGTGGTCACGAAAAGAAACTTTATTTTTCCACCACCAAAAAGACATTTTCCCTTTGTACCCATAATTCACAACCGAAGGTTAATTAAGCCTGTTGTGCTTTTATATTCAGTAAAATACACAGTGTTTTTTAAACGGCACATACAAGTAAATTTTTCCTGCCCATTTGTGGAGCGCAGTTTATATCCAAGGGTTACCCAAGTGTCACGAGTGGCGCTGCAGCCCGGGGTCCGGGCTGCAGGCGCACTCGCTGCCCGTTTACACGGGCCGCACCGGACGCGGACAACGCCGCGTCCCGTGGGCTCCCCCGTCCCAGAGAGTCTCCCTCCTCACCTGACCGCCCCTCCGGACTGTGTGCGCGGCCGGTGCGCGCGCCTGGCTCCTTAGGGCCACGCGCGCGCCGGGTTCTCGCAAATTTAAAGGGCCAGCGTGCCCATAATTGCAAAACCTGCCACTGTTCCTATATATTCGCTCCACCTCTTTCCTGGCCCTCGCAGATTCCATAGTGCCCATACCTATGCGAGGAAGCCCTTTCTACGTTCCGGTTTTCTATATGTGTACCAGTCCCTCCGGCTTACGTTTCTCCGACCACGAACCTTTGCTGCCTGCCCCGACCTTCCTGCCCGTCCCTGACTACGAGTTTGCCTGCCGATTCTGTACCCGCCTATTCCCTTGCTACCCTCGCAAGCAAGTCAAACAGGGGTAGCGACCC